>JAMBLF010001116.1:0-141589 GCA_030578115.1 Leucoptera coffeella
TATCGAAACATTTACACTTAATATTAAGAATGCCGAAAACATATTATATTTCCAAGGTTCCGTCTTGCAAAGAGGCTAAGACTATAATATTTATATCTTTGTCCTGATATAGGTAATAGATAACTAATGCATCATAATGAATAATACCTTTGAATTCTTCAGGCGCTATGGAGTCATGGAGGGAAGGTTCTGTTTCGAAGGTGGTTCCCTTTCTGGTAAAGGGGAAGGTCTACATGTCCTCATCACGGATCAAGCTCAAGATATAACTGATGCTTTCGACATGGCAGTTAACGGGAATTTGTCTTTACAACGACCTGGAAATTCAAGGAAAAGTTTAGGTAATAATATTAGTTCGTAATAAAATTATTTTCCTCATCTTGTTTAGTATATTTTTTATTCTGCCTTGGTTTTGTAGTTGTAATTAAAGTTATATATTTAGTCAAGTACAATAATTGATATATTATGCCAATTATCTCAAATTAAAATGCAAAAAGAACAATCTCAAATTAAAATGCAGAAAACACCGATTACCTTTATATTTATTTGGGTATTAGATGCTACTCATAAACTCATGATAATAAAACTAATACTTGATTCTGTTTTTCAGGAGAAAACAGCAACAACACCAGACCAGACACAAGACTATCAGATTTCAATTCCATCGACCAGGAAATTCTGGACACAGCAAGTGGACTATACGAGGAAAACTTCTTCATCGAAGACCCAGATCACGTGGCTCCTTTTTGGACTTCTGACGAAAGAAGATGTGGAAGTTCAAGCAAATCTGATGAATATCCTTGGGACAAGTCAGATTTAGTCACATTGGAGCGATGTGCTAACTGCCTCTCAAAAGTCGGTGTAGAGTCAAGGATGGTTAACGTTAACTTGAGTCCGGAAACTTCCTTCAAACCTGCTTGGACTATGGATCCAGTAGAAACAAGCCAAGACGCTTTCAACGATACAGGTTATTTGACACCAAGAAGTATAAGAAAGCATTTGAACCTCACGTGTCAGTGTAAAGACAAACCACCTGATCGGCCACCGAAGCCACAGCATTTAGAGAATTATAACCCTAATTTACCAAGGTCTTTTCCACATTGCACTTGTCCAACTAAAGAGAATGGAGCAAGTAAGAATCCTAAAGTGGGACCTTACGAAAATTATGACGTACCGAAACCAATACAGCATGAGGTAAGACATTATTAAATTATATTAATTTTGTTATAACGAAAATTTAATACTTATATTTTATTACTTAAAACTACTTAGTTATAACACGTGCATGTAATTACAATTAGGTATAACCTACAACACGAATTCAATGCAAAATAGTAAGAATTTTCTAGTCCTTTAGAAGTAACAAACTGAATAGATTCGTTGGTCCAAATTTTATCAAATAGTCATTTATAATTAAATTTGTTTCAGAATGCAATAATACAATACATAATATTTATTTTGATTTTTATAGACGGATACCAAAGCAGAACTATACGATACACCAAAACTTATGCGACGAAAATTGGGCAACGAAATATCAAGTTTGACTCAAGATGCCTCAAAACAGTCACTCATCGTGAAGAAAAAATGTGGCTGTATCTTAAAACTTGCATCTAAGAAACCTGTTGTAGTGGAGTGCGAAGATGACACACAACCTGGGGAATGTCCATGCCAAAAAGTGACTCAATGGGCAAATAGTTTCATAAATTTACCATATTGCAAAAGACCCAATAAAGGCCAGATTATTACATCGGAAATTTTAAACCCTGCAGAACTTGAGCAGTCTGCTCTTTATGCTACAGTTGATATGACAAGAAAATCTAACAGACAAAGCAGTAATTTCTCAGATAAAGATTCTAACCTTAGCTTGGTTAGTAAGGATAGAGATATTCTATCAAACTATGAGAATATTGATCCTTCAAATAATACCGAAAATAATGCTCCTATGAACTATGAAAATTTTGATTTCACAAACACGACACAGCAAGAAAGTACCTCAGTTAAACCGGGTGCATCAGTGAGTAGTGAAAATTATGGAGATGGAACTAGCAGTAAAAATAGTTTATGTAATTCATGCGTTCACTGTCAGGGTCAAAAGAAATGTGGGAGTTTACGAGAGAATAAAAGTGACGAGTACCTACTAATGGATCCTTCAAATATAAACAAACCTTGTGGTGACTCTAGAAAATGTCCCGGTTATATATCCATGTCTCCGAATCCCCATTGGACATACAGTCTACATCACCGAGCCAACAAGACTTGCAGTGCAATTGAAAAGTCTTTGAGCCATCCAGTTATTAATACAAGTGATAGTCAGACCATAGTCCATCATTGCTGTAAAAAACATGATATGCTACAAAACCGATCTTGTTCAGTAGATTCCTCAAGGTTACTTGAAGAGGTTAAAGAAACTGGAAGCAGTATTAGTGAGGGAGTATCTTCGTCTCTTGAAACGTTGAGGACTATTATAATGGACAGTGAAAACCGGATTGAAATGCAAGATTTCGACTGTAGTAGTTCTTCGAAGTCAGATAGCAAGATTTCAAGATTAGAAAAATCTCAAAACCAGTTTTGTTTAAGAAATAAATGTGATGCAAATGATGATAAATCCAACGGAGCTATTCCTTTCAAAATCAATGCTAACAGGGATTCTTCTAGCTCAAACGATTCTGGAGTATCCAGTTTTTCTTTGAAACAGTTTGGTAATGAAATAACAGATTTTGATTTCCATCAAATGAGGTACGCTAAGTTCCAAAACCCAATGGTGCATAAGCGGTTAAAAGGATCAACGGTTGCCAGCCCATCTTTGCCACGGAAATCTAAATCATCAGATCCTTTAAGAGATATGAGTGTGTGTCAGCAGAATGCGACTGTTTCAGCAAAATCATCGTCGGCGGAGGCAGAAGTTCCTGTTTTACCTCCAAGGCAAATGAAAGGTACGTTGAAGGTGGTTGAGTTGTTATCATAAGACAATATTTTTACCAATTTCTTATTAGGTTACTCTCTAGGTGTAATTATACATGTATCAATCGATAAACAAAAGGAATACTTTATGATATGATGTTCTGGTTCATTATGGTACTTTAAACACGATGTTTTTCAATCCATGAGCGTGTTATTCAATCCATAGCAATCCTCTGATGGATACCGATGTCCTCAAAATTACGCCATATAACATAATCACTCGTGTCTTTCACGATGATTTTATAACTAAGCGGTCTTACTCATATCTTTTTTAATGATTTATAATAAGTGTAACATGCTATAATTTTAGGAGTGGTAGACAATCACAGCATGTCCAGTGGAACTTCAGACATGTCAGACTACATCGAAACCCTATCCATGTCGTCTTCATCATCAGATGCAGTGTCTAATCTCAGGTAAATAGAATAACATAAGTAGGTTACAAGATTTATACTGATCTGTTTTAAATATAATGTAGCCTTAATAACAAACTATTCTGCCTTAAGGATGAGTTACTATTTCTCAAAGGTCATCCACATGAGAACTAATTATTTGTAAATTAATATTTTGCTTGGGAATAAGGTCAGCATATGCACAAAATACAAGAGCAACTGAATAATTATATCAAATCCTAAATAGTAAAGGAGGCTGATTATATTTTTTTATGAAAAATTTACACTTTCCAGATGAAAGAAAAAACCTCGGAAAGAAATCGTTCTATTTATACAGTAGTTGCAATGTTATACGGTAGTGCTTGTAACAAACCTTCTGTCTAGCTAGTGATAGTGATGTGTATGTTAAATGTTATTCTATTTTTGAACAGGTGCGGCCGGGCTCCAACAAACACCTTAAGGCCTAGATCGGGCAAGGAATACCAAAACATGGACCCCATAGTCACCTCAGCATACAAGAGTGGAAAGGACCTTGCTAACTATACGAACATACCATAAACGAATAGATTCAAGTTTAAACTGTAATCGAACACCATCTATGTAAATATGTTAACAACTTTGTATAACTAATATCAAGATAATTAAATAAAGATAATTTTAAATATTCGATCGTACACCAGAAATGAAGTCCAAACTTTTTTGTAAATATAATATCAATATTTACGCATTTATAATGAATTTATACATCGTACTACTCTAACATTAGTTATATTATAATGAATTTGAATTTCATGTCTCGACAAAGTTCAAGTGTAACTAACTACAATATCATTTTGGCAAAATGAGTTTTTATATAAAACTCTCTGGGATGAAAAAGCCTCTTTTTTAATAATATTAGGAAAACATGATAAATAATGTAAATGATTCTATCAACTTTTTTATTATCACAAACCATATTCAAATTCAAATAAAACAGTGTAAAAATATAACAATTTATGTACTATTATACGAGGTAATATTAGCATAAAAGTCTTTTTCATAATAATTCTAGTCTATAGTTGTATACGATTACAAAGTAAATTATTGAAGACTGATACAAAAGCAATTGTAGATATTGCCCCAGAATCATTCATGACTTCTCTAAACTATTAAACCCTAGATAACCCTGTAATTTTCTCTCATATCTTCTTCGTAATAAAGTGTCATATGATCGTTATACTTACATTCTTTCACGGTCTTTCGATCCTTTCGGGGTGGACAAAACATTGGCGATATCTATTAACTATCTGCTAGATCACTTTTTAGCAAAAAAATACATTGGTGATAGGTTGCTAGCCTATCGCCGAAAACATTCCATTAAGTCCTGGTCCCTTAGTTACCACTTTTGAAATGCTAGGCTAAATGGCAGCTAGTTGACATTCTTTTAGAGTCCCAGCTAGCATGGAACGATACATTATAATGGGTTTGTTTTGATACTTAAAGGGTAGAATTTTGTAGTAAAATTATATAAATAACACTTTGCAACACCAAAAAAATTACTGATACCCCGAGTGATGATTCGCATTATTCAATATTACAAACAGTATTAAGATGGTGAATCATAATAACATACTGTCAACCCAGTGAATTTTTTTTTAATTTGTTGCATAGTGTAATCAGAGAAATTACGATTAACTATTATCAATAGAAATTGTGTTGGCATAAATTGTTTTAAAAGAAATATGGGTTGTCTTTCAAAACAGAAGTTTTTTAAAGAAATAGACATTGTGAAGATCCTATCATAGCTACCTATCATCTTTATATTCAGTGTTTTGTGAACAGTAGTGTATTGAAAAACTAATCCAGATAGATACAGACCTTCTGGTAATAAAAATGGGTTCAATGTAACCTTAAATATCTTCCTACCCTTAAAATATCCTTAGAATAAATTCTCTGACAATTCTGTAAAATAATTGAACTATATGTTACGGTAACTGTACTAACAAAATGATTGCCCAATATTAATTAAGAATTAAAGGTTGTGTTAATTTACAAATATTTACGTTTTGTTTAATGTAAATATTATGTGTTAATCTCCCTTTTGTGATGTGTATTTGAGAAGTATTAAGTGTTATTATTTCGTTGTGTTAATGTAATGTTTTTGTCGTTTAAATAAAAAAAGTATTACTAATATCTTTATGATATCATTATTTATTGTCACTTTAATATAATAGTATTTGTTTTTTTTGTTTTATACTTCAATAAATTCGATTTTTTAACAACAAATCATTTAATATATAAATTTGTAAATAAAATAAGTATTATAGTATTAAGAACGATTTATATTAAATATAATATTAGTGGTAGGTATATCTGCCAAAGTTTTGTGCAATATCAAACGATCTCATTTTTCGTAGTCTCTCGTAGTATAAGCTGTTACGTTCGTAGCGTTAACTATAAAGGTTTTTATACTACGTAAAATAGTGACGTATGCCATGGTATTGTAATAGCGTTAAGCGATTTTTATGACAATGTTTATACCAGTGTACCTTATCAATAAATGTATGCAAATTAAAAATACTTTTTTTTTTCAATTCCAATGTGTCGGTCTAAGATTATTTTTTTAGTGTTTATCAACTATGGACAGCAAAGGGAAATGAGTGAATGATTGAGATTGTACTTATAAGACAATATTTTACGCATTAAGATAAAAATACTAAAATACAAACGCATTCACGACCATTAACCCTTGCGGGGTAGTCAGAGGTTCAGGTTTCCATCTACGCTATTGCAAAGGAAGTAATTCTATGGACACCTTGAACCTACGTGTTAACCAGATAGTCAGTGCTAAATGTGACATGTGGTTAGCCATGTCGCCATTTACAAGCAATAACTATTTACTTGATCGGAGAACAAGTAGGTTTCCTCACGATGTTTTCCCTCACCGTAGTATTCGACGCATTTCGTAAATGTGTTTTAATTACGAAAATGTACATAGAAATTCATTAAAATTCATTTCCACTGGTACATGCTCAAGCGGGATTTGAACCCTGTACCCCCTGATACAGAGTCAAGCCCCAAACAACTGAGCTACGTCGAATCGAATCGATAAAAATATTTTACGAATTAAAATTTTAATATGTTTGCCAATTTTGGAATATTTCTCTAGGTAGTATCGAGATTATCTATGAATGCTTTGATAAACTTAGCGACAAAAAATACTATGTACAAACTTCTTATACAATGTGTTCGTAAACGGCGATCATCATACCGCTTATCACTTGAATTAAAGAACCTCATAATATAACAAAGTTGGTTTCTTAATGTTGGTTAGTTGATAAGTGGTAGGAGAAGATTAAGGGACTAGAGGCAATTGAAAACTACCGAACAATAGGCTGGCTGAAGATTTGTATTTGTAATACATCATTAAAATGGATTTAAAAGTTTAGATACTTATTTTTTCCTTACCGAAAATAAGAATTTAAGCAAGGTACATAAAATTGTAAAAGTATAAGATACACCTTTTAAACGCCAATCACAGAACTGATGAAACTCAACTTTTAAACCTTAGGCTGCCAAATTTTTTCTGTAAAAGTGATTTCCTCCGGAATTTAGTGCGAAAATGATACACTGGAGCTGAGGGTGTTAAAAATGAGTGAAGCAAGGGAGATTTGTCAGGATCATTCCAGGTGGCGATCGATAGTCTTTGTCTATCCCGTGAGCGATGAATAATGTATGTACGTATGCCTTTTTTAACTATCAGAGGCAGTGTACAATGTTCACTACTATTGGCTGAAAATCTAAACCTTTACAATTCCTCTACAAATACACAGGCTCTAAGCTTCGTAGTACAGAGGTTTGCTCGCTTGTAATTCTTGTTGTAAATAAGGTTGGTTACAAAAGGCTTTGAGGCGAGTAGACAGCCGAGTATTCTAGACCGGATAGCTTCAGGACGCGGCTCAGTTGCATGAACCTGTCATTGTAGATGTTGCGAGTAGTAATCAGGTGTATGGTTTAGTTAAATGAGGTTGGAAAGATGTAATAAATAATATGGTTTGTTTGGGTGATGATAAAATGTTGTTTGTTTTGATAAAGGAATATTTTATTTAAAAAAAAAATCGTGATATATTAAGTAAGTAAGTATATATATATAAAACTCCATATTCCTTAAGATTATTGAAACATCCATTAAAATAGGGTATGATGCGTCCAGTGCCAGTAATAATGATGGCTACCTGGTTAGTCGTGGTATTAAGAAATTAAGATTATCGCAACAATGGTTATAACTATCATAATATTCCATAATAGTCATAGGTTGTATAATATTGTATAAGTATGTACATATGTTGTATCGCCGCTAGCAATATGCTAAGTACGAAGGTAAATGACTTATCTGTCTACATTTCAATAACAAATCAAGTTACATGAGAATCATAAAGGAAACGCCTTGTTACTTACATAACTTACAGTGGTTGAGGTGAACTACGTTTTCACCAACAATGGTCAGAAAAGCGAGCCAATTGTCGATCCGTGGGAGTGCGTTTACAAGGGAGTGAGTTGTCTGCATGAAGTATATACAAGTAATAATACATACACATCATGCCTGTTTGCCTGCAGGAGTAGGCAGAGATCAACAAGTAAATATATCAACATGCATATTATATCTGTAACATTCAAATCACTATTTTATAAAACAAAGGCGCTTTCTTTGTCCCTATCCCTTTGTATGCTTAAATCTTTGAAACTAGGCAACGGATTTTGATGCGGTTTTTTTTAAATAGATAGAATGATTCAAGAGGAAGGTTTATATGCATAACAACATCAATTAAATAGTGGAGTAGGTTATATATTTTATTCCCGTGCGAAGCCGGAACGGGTCGCTAGTAAGAGTATAAAGTAATGTAATGTGTGGAGTATTGCTTAGAAAATAGAAATCAAAATGTACGAGGTTGATTGTCTGTGTAAGTATGAGACTTAATAACAATGTAACCTCTCAACCTGCCGTAAGAGGCGACTAACGGTTTTGCAGTTAATGGAATATTAAGTCTTATATATTCCTCTCTTCAAATTAATATGCTAAGAAGTATCACATCACGCCTGATACCCTGTAGAGATGTAGGCAGAGTATCCCCATCTGTCCCTTTGACAAACTTTCGCTGCAATGACACTCATACACCTACCCAAAAACATTCGGCAGTTATAGGTACTATTAACAGCACTCTTTTTCAATATGGCGTATATCTGACTATCATATTGTGTAGTTCACTTCACTCGCACATATTCCTTTTGTCAATATGCTATCATTTAGCCGCATTACATGTCCAAACCATCAAAGCATGCCCTATTCAATCTTAGTCACTACATCTTCTTTCAAAATGCAACTTTCCCTTATAACACTATTAACAGACAAAATTTACTATTCTTTTATTACTACCTTATAATAAAAAAGAAATAAAATAAAAATCCTTTATTGCTTTATTTTAAGTCAATTATACAATATCGTATCGAGTGGCCGCTCCTACGTAACATTAAGTTATGACTTAGTTATAAAGATACAAAAAAACAATGACAATAAAACTATTACTACAAGTAAACTAATTTAAGGATATATAAAAATTATACAAAGGTAAACGCACCGCGGCCAATGTAAACGCAGCTCCGACCCTGCAATAAGCCTCCCCACTCCGTGGAATCCTCGAGAAGAAATCTTGACAATGCCTTAAGGAAAGCCTGACAGCTGCGGAGCTCCTCCAAATGGCATATCTAAGCCCCATGCAATCTGGGACTGAACTAGAACCTTATAATGTTAATAAGAATAATATTTTGACAATATTACACCAATTGAACTAGTCCCTTGGTAAGTACATTTAAGACTTGTGTTAAGGGTACTAGGCAACGTATATTTAAGGAATGTATACATAATGTATAGATAAATACATATATAGCATTTATAATCAACGACCAGACTGGAAGGCAGTAGAAAAGCGTAGTTCTTACTCTGCCTCCACCGGGAATAAAACCTGGGACGATCACGATTAGCGTTCAGGTGTCTAATCGATTGCGTCACGGAGGTCGTCAATGTCAAATAATAATTATTCAGAGTAGCTCAGTTGTTTGGGACTGGACTCTGTATCAGTGGGTACTGGGTTCAAAACCCGCCTGAGCATTTATCAATGGAAATGAAGTTTAATGTTTTTCTATGTACATTTGCGTTATGCATCGAGTACTACGGTGAGGGAAAACATTGTGAGGAATCCTACCTGTGCCCCGAACTTGTTAGTGCTTGTAAATCGTGATATGGCTTACCACCTGTCATATTGAGTACTAACTACCTGGTCAACACGTGAGTTTGAGGTGGCCATAGATTTATTAACCTCTGACTACCCCGCTATAGTTAATGGTCGTGAAGGCGTTTGTCTTTTTATACCTTATATAGTATACTAGATATTGAATAAATTTTCGTCTAGCTTAGCCTATTGTTCCAGGTTTAAAACAATAATAATGTGTTAAGTTCAGGAACCATTTAACTTGCGTTCTAAATTACATTTAAGGTTGAAATGCCCTCGCAATGGTGATATAGATTTGAAATAATAGTGATATCATGCAATATAATCCTAGCAGTCATTACATACGTATTTGATAACGGTGATTGATTATTAAGTATAACGCTATTTCATTGACTCTTAGTCACCGAATTGATTTCAGTTCTTTACCTACATTTTATTTTGTTCCTTGACCGCTACGAAATCAATAATAATTATCACATTATTACTTTTAAAATGAATGAGAAATTGGAACAATCAGGTTACAATTGTCCATCGCATTATTGTTATTTGTCCCTGAGAGTGAGTTTGCAGAATTCTCTTCGTCCTACTGCGTAATAGATTAGGGAAGAGACAAAAAGCAGTTGGAAAAATGAAACCAATTTAAGGAGACACTTTAAGAGACCTTTTCCTTTTCGCTTAAGGTCTGGTTACATGAAAAGGGGAATAATATGCTTCACGACTATAAAATATCCTATATTAAAATATATTAAAAAATATCCTATAGTATAAACACTCCCTTTTTACTATGGTGGGGGTAATCAGACGCTTGAGTGCCTATTTCCAAAACTTCGAAGGCATGTTAGGTATGAGGCACTGAGGCAAAGCTAGTTTCACTAAAAATACAGCACCCAGCCATGTCTCTTAACGTACGGGATTCGAACCTATGACCTCTAATATAAAGTCCGTGGTCTTTCCTTCTTGGCTATAGCGGCTTAGATATTTTGTCACGATATATTGGTACACATTAATATTTCAGAGGTTTTTGTACGTGTAGTCGATTAAATAATTTACAATTTAAGAATTAATTTACATATTGAGAAGGGTAAATGTATTTCATTGCTTATTTTTTTAATATTATATATTTAATATGATATATTATTGCTTAATTAATGTCACATGCAAAATATATTCACGACTTTCAATCGTAATTGGACTCAACAGAACCTCGGATACTCAAAATAGCCTCAAAAGTCTACAGTATAACTTTCTATTTTTATTTATTTTATTTCGTAGTCATATTTGTAAAAGCATTTTGGTTGCCATTTAACCGCAAAAAAACATCTTTTTCTCAAAAACACATTATCTTAGACATACTTTTCTTTTTCTTTTAAAATAACGACCGTGTATCCCCCCCTAAGTAAAGGGCCTTCAGATAAACATCAAAAGAGAACGGGACGGGAGTGTAGGGCGCTCATTATTGCTTCCGGTTCACGCTTCGAATGAGACGAAATAATATCGCTTCATCACCGAATTGTTTGTTCTTATTATTGCAATGTATATTCAGAATTGTCAGCTCGGTACTTTGCTAAACTGGGATGTAAAAAGAATGTTAACTAGCTGTCGTTCTTTCCGATATGCGGAGATGGCTGTGGGATAGAGAAGATCGGAGTATATTGGGCTAGTAAGCTGCCAGCAATGTTTCATGCATCATTGCAACCTCAATATTAATGCTATATGTTAATATACCATGGTTATTTTATTCGTCCGAGTTTCTGTCCATCTTTAAAGGTTTTAATAGACGTGAATGTACACATGTATATGATTCCGAATGCATTATAAAATAATTAGAGCTAATAACTAGTCTTGTAAGAAACTTAACATAAATTTAGCTAAAAACAACTTCTTTAAGACAAAATGCTAAAAACAAACTTTAATAAAATTTTAAAAAATAAATAAAAACACGAATTTTTGCGGGGTAGTCAGAGGTCCAGGTTTCCATCTCCGCAATCGCAAAGATATCAATTTTATGGCCACCTCGGTTCCATGTATTGACCAGGTAAGTAGTACACAATATGACAGGTGTTGAGTTCTTATTTAGGATACATATTGTGTATATCAGTATTTACATACTCGTAGTCACGCATTTTCATTCCTTTTATCATCTTTATTAGTTAAACCGCAGAAATATTATAGCTATTCAATAATCGCGTAAATACATACATATCACGCCTGATTCGCTGTAGAGGAGAAGGCAGAGATCACGTGTAAATCTAAATAGAGATATCACTACTATGGAAAATTTGTGATAAGTTCTTAGTACTCTTCCTTTAAATATAATTTTATTTTATTTATTAATGAACGTACACAAACATAACACGATCATATAAAGAAACACAATCATCTAGATATAATTATTAGAAACTAGGTTATTTAATTAGTAAATAATATACATATAATCCTTGTTAAAATACGCACAACATGAAAAAAAAAACTGTAATTATAATTAACAACTGAACTTTGATTATCTCTACTCCATAAAATAATACGATACAGTTAGATTTTATATACATCACATAGTTACATTCAATCAATCCCAAACCAGCATAGGCTTAACATAATAAACACGGGGGTTGTCAGCCCATCAGACCGTAGTAATGAAAGAGGCACGCGAGGCCTCGCGACCCGAAACAATAACCCTCTTGTTAAGATGATACGTGGACTGAATGTAGTATGGAGGGAATAGGTTATAGAATATATTGTATTAGGTTGCGAATATCTAGTTTTTAGGGTTCAAATCCTGGAGATGGTAGCTATGGAAATAACAAAAATAATAAGTTTTGTTTTTGTAAATTTTTGCAATAAAAACACATTTAAAATGTACTGAGTAGTACGGTGAAATGAAAAACACTCAAACATCTGACTACCCCGTAAGGGCTAAAGATTGTAATGTGTCTGTCTTTAGGCTAATTTGTTGTCAACGGAACCATGAAGATTTCCTAGATAAAAATAAAATTAGCATTGAAATGGAGATAAGAAAACATCTGAGATAAAAAATCTTAATTTACATTGATACAGACATTAAAATAAAAGACAAAAACATACATTCTTCTTAAATGGCCCTGTTATACTTTGGTGCGTAGATTCCTTATTATAAATGTCGTAGTAGATAATTTAGGTTTTAGGAATAGAATAAATTTATTAGAAATAGGCTTAGCAAACAGTCCAGACACTAAAATCTATATAAAGTTAGGAATCCGTGATCATAACACTCTCAAAGAAAGACCGGCGTGATATTATATATGTATAACACTACCACATAATTAAAATCCAGTCTAACTTAAATTTACCGACTACAATAGCTTTCAAAACTCTCCACTAAGTCTCTTCACAACTCTGTCCACCCTCATACCCTAACACGTAACCTTTAACCTTCTACCCGTGTAACAAAATCTAATACATCGCGTGAAGATTGGAGCAAGCTTTGCTTCATCACCTAATTGTTTGTTCTTATTATTGCCATGTATATTCAGAAGTGTTATCTCTGTACCTTGATATTCTGGAACGTAAAATACTGTCAACTAGCTGTCGTTCTTTACGACATGTGAAGATGACTATAGGATAGCGAAGATTGGAGAATATTGGGCTAGCAAACAAAATTTCATACATAATGTATACGCTAAAAAGTTTCGTATGCTCATAATGAAGAATAATGCTAAAAATTACTATGGTGCTTTTATTTACCCGAGTTTCTAACCTTTAACCTTCTACCCGTGTAACAAAATCTAATACATCGCGTGAAGATTGGAGCAAGCGTAGCAGAAACAAAATCCCCTGCGCGCCTTTGTAGACCAAATTGAATCCGCTTCAAACGAACTAAATCCGATCGGGAATCTGTTAGATTGCCTTGTTTTCATAAGGCTTTGAGGGTAAGGTGGGAGTTAAGAGTCATATGTTTATATATACACTAGCGACCCGCTCCGGCTTTGCACGGGTATAAAATATATAGCCTACTCCACTATTTACTGGATGTTATTATACATATAAACCTTCCTCTTAAATCATTCTATCTATTGAAAAAACCGCATCAAAAGATTTAAGCATACAAAGGGACATAGGGACAGAGAAAGCGACTTTGTTTTATACAATGATGATTCACATCATGTTAGATTCCCTATAGTATAGGCAGAGACTATTGATATCCATTTGTCTGAATCCTTATAAGAAACACTTTTGCTTCAATACATACACATATTCACGTTTCTACATCCCAAGGGGATAGGAATAGACTATCAATCGCCACCTAGAACGGGCCTGACAAATCTTACCTTTACTTACACCTATTAACCTTCTCATACACGCTCTTTAATTATTCACGCTGCGTATACCCGCCTTGAGAAGACTGTTTCTAATTTGATCGGTATATTTTCCACGCGGCCTATCATCCATCCACTCCATGTGCCCAAAAATACCTCAACATACTCTATTTTCGTCACTACATCTTCTTTCATACCACAACGCTCACAAATCATACTATTCCGTACTTTGTCATATAATCTTACATTACACATTTTCCTTTTGTTTCGATTATATCCATAAATTATTAAAAAGATACTTGGTGGCTATCAAAACATGTGGTAGCGTTGGATATCCAAATCTCTGACTACCCCGTAGGATATATTATCATTACGTTTATTGATCAGTATTAAATATATTGTTAAAATATTAAAGTTATTATTATATTGGATGTGAAGGAGGTTAAATATGGCCGTTTGACTAAATAAGTTCTACAAATACCTGTGGGTAAACAAGTCTTGAATATGTATTCTTTATCATTTAAATTTGTTTCCTTTCCCGATAAATTCCAAAGAAATATCCGTAGTATGAAGACGGGCTTCAGACAATCGTAGCAACCGTAGCAGAAAGAAAACCTCCGCGCAAGCCTTTGTACTACGAAATTCAATTCCGTCAGAGAATACAACCTTCTTGATATAATCTGGTTGAAAAATAAACTACATACGTATTTTTGTAATAAATATTCAAGCTATTCTAGTCGTTAAAAGGGACTAAAGTTTAAATAGTTAGTTTTATATTCTTATGTAGCAATGTGCTAATAATCTACCTTATCTATAAAAAATTAGGAATTCACATATAACATAAAAAGCTACGCTGATAACTTAAAAAACTATACACATATCTAATCAATGTCATACAGGTGATTAAACCAAAAAGTATAACAAAATTTTGACAGTTATTTGCTCTCCTCTAGTTTGGGTCGTAAAAGAACTGCTAACTAGCTCATCAGCTAGTCATAAATATTGTCGTAAGAAGCCACTAAAGGATTCAGGGAAAACATCGTTAACATACCTGTTCCCGAACAGGTCAGTGCTTGTAAATGGCGACATGGCTTACCACCTGTCACATTAAGTACTGACTACCTGGTCAACACGTGGGTTAGAGGTAGCCATAGAATACTACCTTCGCAATTGCAAACTAACCTGAACCTGTGACTTCCCCACTAGGTTAAATGGTCGTGAACGCGTTTGTCTAGTTACAGACTAAGAATACAAATAGGTACTTAATTTCGTCTTGAATTAATCACCCCTTTTGTTTTGGCATTAAGGGTAGTTTAGTATTCAGTGAACGTGTTTTCATTTGGCCTTACATGTTTTATTTAGTATTGTTTAGTGATAGTCTGGCATATAAATAGGCATGTTGTTAAAGGCGACTTTGTGTGTGTGTATAAAACGATAAAAGACATACATATACATCGGACCCGTTTTCATGTAGAGAGGTAGGCAGATATCTTGGATCCCCATCTGTCCCACACAAACCTGTAACCTTTTCTTGAATATTCTTGTGTTATATGCATTTATAACACACATCATAACTATTTTTTTTATATGTCGCTTTATTGAAAAAGGGTGACGTTCGAAGTATCTATAACCACCGAGGGTGTATGAGGAGATACGTGAGAGTCAATGAAGCGAAAGTATTTAGACATGATATGACGGAATCAATAATTTTTCGTTAGAAGTACCTATAACCACCTTATGTATATGAGATGATCGATATAGTAAAAGAGGTTTGGCAGGATCGGAACAAATCCGTAATCCTACCCCTCTACATCAAACCAGCGTAATGACTAAGTATGTATATACATATGTAGCGAGATGTATAAACAAAAAGCAGCTGATAACACCAACCGAGTCCCAGACTTGCAGGAAACAAATAGTTCGTTCGAAACAATATTGCGAGAGAGAATTGCATTGAAGTAGCGAAACCTCGGGCTGAAGTTTGTTTTATAATGATCTTAGTTCGCCAAAGTTGCATCCTTTTCATTTTCTCTTTTGTGCATTTTTCAAAGAATAACGTCGTTAAGTATTCTTTTTTCAATTGCTTTTTAACTATGAGTTATGAGTTATTATAGTATTATGTATACTGACATTTGTTTTCTTAATTATTAGTTTTGTTTTTACATATGCATATAACATATCTACTTATAATATACATACCCAGATTCTTCTGATGATCTTCCTGTTGAGGCAACTATTTTCTCAGTCTATTCTTTCAGTTAATCGACATCTATATATCTCCTCACAAATATTCGAATATGATAGGTACTTTTAACAAAAATAGTTTATTACTCTAATAATTAAACTATTCAGGGTCGTTAATTGAATAAAAACTAACTGTCGTTCATCTCGCCATGCCAGACTTTAAGGATAGAGCTCAATGCACTAAATTATACATATATATACACTTATGTACTTTACAGTCAGATAGACGACATATTAACAAGTTCGCTGCGGCGAAATATTTAGCATACTTTCATTCAGTGCTATAGGAGGCCTTTAAGCCGTACCCTGTATCATTCCACCAGTGCGGATTGAGGCCTTTCGACCTTCATTGAAATGGATATTTGAGATGGTTATTTTTCAGCGAAATTCAATTTTTTTTAAATTATTTTTGTCTATATCTATTGGGAAGGGTTGACACTATCTTAGTTTGGCTTCGCCTGGGGTTCCGATGACAAGTTTCAGAGTTATAACAAAAAATAGTTGAGAGGTTTAAGGACCTCATAACGCACTGAACGAAAGGTACATTTGAAGCAATCGTAGTGATGTGCACAATGAAAACTGCAAATTATCGATACTACTAAAACGTTTATTATTGTTGAGGAAATTATTTTATACCTAAACCTATTTAGTTGAAATTTCAATGTGTGTTGACTTCTATGTCAAGAGAAAATTGTGTAAACAATCGGAAATTGTAAACAATATGAGAAATATTAAAAAGTTGTGAAAAGTGAATAAATAATAGATAAAGAGATCCACGGAGTTTAACTTCATTGATATTTGTTTACATACTTTAAGAATTATTATTATGAAGATTTACATATGACTTTCATAAAAACATTTCAGGCACAATGGCTTATTGCAATCCCGGCAGAAAGATTTTATCTTTTTTACTCTTCTATTGGCGTCTTTACAATTTAGGGTAGTACGCAGATTCTGGTAGCAATGTACGCACTTTCTTCGCAAAGGTCCTGTTTGCTACGCACTGTGCATCACTAATCGATATGTAATCAATCACAGACGTAAAAGGATGCGGGAGGGGGTGCATATGCCTCTCTTTCAACAAGAGGCCCTTAGACCTCCTTACCGCACTCAAGAGAAAATATATTCATTCAGTGCGGAAAGAGGCCTAAGGACCTCCTGGTAATGTTTCAACGGTATTTAGTAGTACTTTTAAATAGAAACCCAACCATATATTTATCTCTTTCATTTATATTGTACTTTTCATTTAATGGGCTCCGCACCGAAGCGAGACGACGGTATTTTTCTCCCGCACTGCAGGGCACAACATGCAGAAGGTCTATATGCCTCTTACCGCAGTGAACGTGTTAATAAAAATGGTGACATTACAGGTAGCTATAACCGCCGAGAGGAATCGGCGTGATGTATATAACATGAAACGACCATAATGTGTATGTATGTATACTACCTTGTCGCTTTAGAAGCACTATCTATTACCTGTTCGGGAAACAGGTACAGGTAGGTTTTCTCACGATGTTTTCCCTCACAGTGTTTTCCCTCACAGTAATATGCATTGCGTAAATATATTTTCATTACGAAAATGTACATAGAAACTCATTAAACTTCATTTTTTTCATTTCAAGCGGAATTTGAACCCTGTACCCACTGATACAGAGTCAAGTCTCAAACAACTGAGCTACGTCTAATTACTGATTTACTTACATATAAACATATGTATGTATGTAAGTAATCATGCACGTTAAGATAATTAAAACGGCTCTCTCCAGGGTATGCACTCAGTTGAGTAACAGATTCCGTGTACAGATTAACTGAATTTCCACGCCCCGTTACCCGTGCACTCGAGTGTATGTAAGAGCCCGGTCAAGCATGTCCTTGTTGATTTACCAGTTAACTATGGTTGATAGTCCATCGTAGTGTAGGAAGTTAGGTGTAAAAAATAATATTTAATTGCAATAAATAAGTATTAGAATGAAAATGAATGAAACTATTCACATTTATTAATTGCTATTTCATAGGTTTTTATAATTGATATTCCGTTTTCGATGCGAATGTTTGTAATGATAAAAGGTAATAAATACCATTCTAATAGATAGACTGACAAAAAAAGTAAGTGAGTAGTGGCTTTATAAAGGTTACTCATTATTTTTTGAGTTACCTACCTGTTAGAAAAATCTAAATTCAGCACTCGTAGTTTAATAATTGAAATTTATAATGTCCATAAATTAAGCAATACGGCAATTAATATAGCATTATGAAATTCGTTGTGAAGCAGTTATTGGAAACTTGATTCAGAATCAAAAGATTGAGGGTTAAAGTCCTGTCAGAGCGTGTACCAACGGAAATGCAGTAGTATGTTGTAATGAAATGCAGCAACTACGGCAATGAAAAATATTGTGACGAAACTTACCTAGTCCTCAATCAAAAAATACATATGTAGCCAATGATTGTTAATAGCGACACAGCTTACCACCTGTCACATAGAGTACTGACCAGATGGTTAACACATAGGTTAGGAGTGACCTTAAAATCTCTAACACAGGATTGGTTAAATGATCATGAAATTTCGTTGTCTCCTAAGATTGTTTATGAGGAATTGCAGCTACTAGCGTGCTTCTTAAGTCCCAAACTAACACAGAACAACATGTAAGGAAAACATAGTGCATAACAATGTCTGGAATGTAACAAATTGTATTTCGGCACAAAAGCGATTTATTCCCGCGGGAACATTTCACTTAAATTGTGAGTGTGACAAATGGATCTATTTCCTCACTTTGAAAGAAGTGTGGAGGGACCGCATGTGTAGTGTGAGAGAGAAGACGTAGATTTATATTGTACACGGTAAAAGGCGTATCTAAATATTTATTTATTATTAAATACATACATACGCTTCACGACTTGTGTATTTTCTCCTTTATTATTGTAGCGAAGTAGTCGAAAGTTCTAAGGCATGTTAGGTATGGGTCACTCAATGCCCGTGTTTCTCTAGTAGACAGCACCCGACCAATGATAGGTTGTGCACCTTATCGCCGTATCGCCGTATACAGGCACTGCCTATTACCTATCCCGAGGGATAGACAGGTTTCCTCACGATGTTTTCCCTCGACATTAGCGACTGTAATTATAAAGCGTTATTATAAAGTGTGGATATATGATAGTAGATTGAAGAAAGAATAGATGAAATTAATAAGAAATTATGGATGAAATTTTAAACGGGTAGTTACGAGTTATAGTTATTTTTAAACACTCGCGATTTATACTCATTTTATTAACTATGTAAGACCGGGTCGCATCACGATAAATTAATAATATATTTTAAATTTATGAAAAGCTATTTATATCCTTATTAATTTATCGTGATACGACACTGTCTCACATAGTAAATAAACCAAGTTACGAGTAAGTTACGTACAAATTATTAATATAAAAAACTATAATGTCTGTAGGTATGTATGCCGAGATGTCTGGAACAAAAAGCAGAGATCAGAGACTTGCTTTTAATAAGGAAACCAAAATAATCTATTAGAACGTATGTATTTCTTCTCTGTATCTACTAAAATAGTTAAAGTATAAAAAAATCAGTTCATAAATGTAATATATCAATAAATTTACAATTGACTTTTTACATACAGATAAACTTACAACTCTTTACCAGTCTAACTTTCTTATCTTACGATTCTGTCTCAACATACGAACAACCAACTAACACAAAACCTTACATACAAAGCCACAATAGGCACTAATAGTCTAAATAGTTCCACGAACCAATCTGAATGCAAGTTGGCTCCGCGTTAAATTATTCCGCTTGTCAAATTGTTGGCGGTTCCCTTAGAATGTAATTGGGTGGATGAACTAGGTCCGGGACGAATCTAGGACCTATTACTAGTCTAGGTCTAGAGTTAATATTGGGGTGGAATTAATGAGGAACCTTAGGTGGTCTAAGATTTGAGAGAAGCATACCTGTGTAGTAAACAAGGTAAAGAAATCTGCTATTTCTGTATATTAAATATTGATTTCATCACACCCTAAATGTAATAGCATTACTGTAGAAGATGATCAAAGAAATTTTATAAATACATATAATATAAGCCTCTATGTCCCTAACGTGATAGACAGAGATATTGTGTATACATTGATTTGTCTGTTTGATAGAAGAAAGTTGATTTGTTTTTGTTACTGTCTTTGTTGGTAAATATACTTGGTGTTTTTCATATTTGCATTCACTTCTATTCTAATACTTACTACTCTAATACCATTTTGGATATAACAGTTATATACATACAAGTATTATCCGTTTCACTTGTCACTTTTAGCAAAATCATCAGTATCATAATGCATATTTCCATAATTATATATATACATAAATACATACTTACATAAATACATATTTTATGCACTCAAAACACTAAAACGTTTGTACGAGAACATAAACCCAAACACATAAAACTCTCAATAAAACACTTAACTTACCTCTCAGGTACGAAAACCGACCTCACAATTCGTAGCACCGAAACCAACAGCAAGAAAATAACGCGTAAGCAACTTCCTTAATTTCCCACAAGTCGCCGGTCTATTAAGCGGTGGGTTAGCAACCTTTCTCCCCAGACTCGCAATTTAATCCTTTAACGCCGCACCGCTCGCTAAAGAGTTTTTACTCGGAGCGAGGGTTTAAATTAATCTTGCAGTTCATTCTGATCGGGTTTGCAATTAAAGGAACTGTATATTGATATTTCGATATAGCTCAGTAGGGGCCTGAATCTGTATCAGTGGGTACAGGGTTCAAATCTCGCTTGAGCATGTACCAATGGAAATGATGTTTGATGAATTTCTATGTACATTTTTGTAATAAAAATACATTTACGAAATACACCGAATACAACAGTGAGGGAAAACATCGTGAGGATAGTTAATGCTTGCAAATAACAACATGGCTTACCACCTGTCACATTGAGTACTGATTATCTGATGAATACGTAGGTTTGAGGTGGCCATAGAATTACTATTTTCGCAATTGCGGACATGGACACTTGAACCTCTAACTACCCCGCAAGGGTTAATGGTCGTGAATGCGTTTGTTTTTTTTGTCAGAAGAATATTTAGAGAATTGTGATGCCAAACTGGCCTAATAATATGTCAGCTGTGGGATAACATTTGGATCCTTATTATCCATTACATCAGTGTTTGTATTTGCGCTGACATAACCTTAATGGTGAATTGCATATGTGATAGTGAATGATATAGTAGTATACAGTATACGCTCAACATCTGACTACCCCAAAATGTATGTACATGATGGCATTATGTTATAGCTAAATAAGATATTGTACATGTACATTAAATGTATAAGATACAATTACCCTTAGCTTATCTGGGACATGAAAATTCAATTAGTTGATGGCTTATCTTTAGGTACAATTAGGCCTTCTAGGAATCGGGAAGGTTTCACATCATGGCAGTAATTGAATTGAATTATACCAATATATTTTTATCTGACGTAATAATATTAGCGTGAGAAATATTTTTCTGTGCACATATCTCATATCTAAGCACAAAATATACTCATTATTTTTATATACTAAAGCAACTTACTACTACTTTGGGAAATGAAGTATGGATAATCTTTTGTACTTTATATAAAGACATTATAGTGATATATAAAAGTAGCATTCTTTACATATATGCATACATATATACACATATATTCACGCCTCTACGTCCGTAACGGAAAAGACTATCGATTGTCAGCTGGAACGATCCTGAATAAAACTTTCATGCTTCACTCACACTCATTAATTATTAACTAAGTAGCTTTCTCTTCCTATTCAAAAACGTAATTTAGCATTTATAAATTAAAATCCTTCTTTTTAAATAAAATACCGGTTCAACTCAATCAAAACCCATTCAGGTAGAAATTAATAATTGCGAGGGAGGTTAATCTATCCGGAAAAGAAATAATTTTCCCCTTTACAAAGGTAATCTTCGGCTCATTAATTTTTGTAGCTTCTACGATTTAAAATATCTATAAAATATTATTTGCTCGGCTGTATTAACTAACTATGAAAAAAAAACGATGCATAACCTATAACAAATATTCCAGTGACATCAAAACCCAAATCAAAACAAATTAGAAGAAATTATATTGAAAAAGGGTGTCGTTAGGAGTATCTATAACCGCCGAGTGTGCATGAGAAGATGTATGAGTGTCAATGAAGCGAAAGTGGTCTATCAGGATCGGCATAAATGGGGATCCGTGATCTCTGCCTACCCCTCTACGGGGAATCGGGCGTGATGTGTATGTATGTATGTATAGTGTTTGCTGTCTGTACACTTTGAAAGGTATTAAAGGTCGTAAATGTATGTATATGTCTGTATGCATACATAAAATATACCTTACGGCCATTATCTTATGTGTATTTATGGTTTGTGTTCACATCTTTGCAATTGCATACATTTTCATTTAGTGTCACGTTACTGTAATTTTTCACACATATTCATCCCTCTTTAAACATCAAACGTAATAGTATGTCATGTCACTGTGATTATTATTATATAGAGTAATAGAATTGTGGTTTTGTGCATACATTTTAGCAACTACCAAATAGTCCCGACCTCTCTCGGGATATTTTGGCCGAAACGCCAATTTCATGGTCTGGTAAAGGCGGGGAAAATAAAAAATAATAACATAGTTTACCGTTATATGTTACCTTTTTTATTTGTTACCGAGTCAGGAATACATTATGTCATATAAAATAATACATACATATACTTTCACGTCTTTAACCCTTTCGGGGTGGACAAAACCTCGGAGATATATATTATCTCCTAGGTCTTTTATTTTTTTTATTTTTTAATAAGCCATTCATCACTAAGGTTATGTCGGCTCAAGTACAGGGTACTGATCAAGTACTGATGCCACAGGGTTTGCAATTGTTATTCAGTCGCCATCGTTACACCAACGCTGCCAGCCGCTACAACCGAAGAAAAACGAAATCGAAGCTCCAATTCCTTGCTCTCTTTCTTGTTCTTTGGTTCGTTCCAGTTGAGGATCCAAATCTTATCCCAAAGCGAATATATTTAGCCAGTTTAGCATCACAATTGACTAAACATTCAGCCGAAAATAATTATTTGTATTTTCAACTTTCACTGAGCTGCTGACTTTGTTGACGCACCATAGACGACGTCCTAGGTCACTTTTTAACACGAATATTAGGGTTGTTATGTCATAATGGAACAATGGTGATTAGTTGCTAGTGCATCGCCTTATAGATTCTATTTACCCGTAGTCCCTTAGTCACCACCGGGAAGAATGGCAGCTAGTTAGCATCCTTTTTTACGTATCGGACCAGTACGGGCCAAAATAAAATAATATACATACACATATGTATTTACATAATTCCATCCCTTCCAGGGTAGACAGAATTTCGATATTTTATCATTTTAGAACAACCAAATGTTGCTAAAGAAACTTTTTAGTCGAAAATAAATGTATGTATGTATTTTCTGTGGTTCAATTTTAAAACTGAAATTTAAAATGACTCGTATTTAAACGAATATCAAATAATTTTAAAATTCACACCAAAATATTCAGTATTTTTGTATACCAAAATAATACAGTACCAACCTAAACCTAACCTTTGCTGTACGTTTAGCTATATTTTAGCGTACATTTCAGTATTTTTTATGTACATTGAATTACGTTCCATTTAAAATCATCATATTACAGATTGAAGTGTACAAGAATCAAGTCTTAATGTAATCAAACAGATAGAAATACGGTGACGAAAGGTTTCCAGTCCGTCACCCTATTAATCCCATTAAAAGGCTCCAACTCAGTTCTCACGGGACTGATTTACCAAATGGAACCTCCATTCAGAGCATTTTTTGTATCCCCTTTTCAATAAGTACGGCTTAATGAATTACTTGTAATATTATTATATTATATTACAAGTAATTCATTAACGGTGAGGGAAAACATCGTGAGGAAACCTGCCTATCCCTCAGGATAGGTAATAGTCAGTGCCTATATACGGTGATACGGTTCACTACCTATCACGTTGGGTGCTGTCTATCTAGTGATACGCGGGCTTCGAATGACCCATACCTAACATGCCTTCGAAATTTCGGAGATGGACATTCAAGCCTCTGACTACCCCGTCATAATAAAAAAGGGAGTGTGTATATACAAGTCGTGAAGCGTAAGCCATGTTTATGTTATGTTTATTATTATACTCGTCACTACGATTTTTTATAAAATGTAAGTACTTTTGTAATTAATTCGATGTAGCTCAGTTGTTTGGGGCTTGACTCTGTATCAGTGGGGTTCAAATCCCGCTTGAGCATGTACCAATGGAAATGAAGTTTAACGATTTTGTATGTATATTTTCGCAATAAAAATACATTTAAAAAATGCTTCGAACAAGCTTCAAAGTGACTGAGAAGATTATTTCATATCTCCTAAGTTCTGTTCACCCCAAAAGGGATTAAAGGACGTGAATGTATATGTTTTGAATAATATCCGTCTTTATCCTCTTAAGTGTCATACATACATACACATCACGCCTGATTCCCTGTAGAGGGGTAGACAGAGATCACGGATCCCCCTTTGTCCCGATCCCAAACCACTTTCGCTTTATTGACACTCATACATCTCCTCATACACATTTGGTGGTTATAATTAAGTTTCAATTAACTGTCTTAAGTATCAATATTATTATCTTAAGTGTCAACGTATAAAATATTGTGTATTAACTATAAACTACGATAAACTATATTATATATATGGTTTTAAGAGATTCGCGATTTACACTCATGATTAATAACTAACGGGACTTGTCACGTAAGTTTTTATATAATAAAGTTACATTATATTATATATACATACATACATACACATCCCGCCTTATCTCTCTAGGATAGGCAGAGATCACATATCCCCATAATATAATATAACTATATTATATACAGCCAAATATACATATTATATTATGGCAATACTCGTAATATTTGATTCCCGTAAACAGGGTGTTTCGTATCATAAGTTGTGATGGAAAAGGGCCTCATTTCCTGTGGGAGGCTTCGTTATGCTTATCCGCGAAGCCTTAAATGATATGTCAAAAGTTGACAAGGCATATGTGTGGGGTAGACCGCTTTTGATTAAGGGAAAGGTTGTATCGAAAAGTGTATGTTTAAGCTAATTAAAGTAAATAAAATTGGATTTATATATTTTTTATTTTGGAATAGTGATTTACTATGGTTTCATATACGTTTGCTTATAATAACGTGTATTGTATGATAAGTTAACATAAAAATGTGATTTTTATTATGAATAAAGGTGTATGTTTAGAAATAATGTAGTCCTATTGTCCAAAAATATTCCTAGATTTGTAGTTACCTATAACAACACGCCAAAACAGTCATATACATACATACACATCACGCCTAATTCCTTGTAGAGGGGTAGGCAGAGATCACGGATCCCCATTTATCCCGATCCTGACAAATCACTTTCACTTCATTGCACTCATACATCTTCTCATACACACTCGGCGGTTATAGGTACTCCTAACGTATTTTTTTGTAATACAGCGTCTATGTGACAAAATACTTCTAATCCAAAATGTAGTTTCATCTACCGATGTTCTGCTATCATCTTTGGTCAATAACCAAAATAAATAACAATTTCTAACAAACTTTGTACAGACAAAATTTCACAAGAAGATCAGAAGAGTAATCCAGAAATCTTAATTTTGTATCCAAATATTTGGTAAAAAGGGTTCGCCATTAACTTTGGCGCAGAATAAATTATCTCTCAAAGCGAAATTAGGGTGTTGAAGGTTCAAAGTGGAGCCTGAATTAGCTAATTACCCGCCCAACGGATGGAACGACGCGGGTCAAGGCGAGATGAAACTGCGAACACAAGTTACTTGTTACTACTAGGTTTTGGGCTTATATAAATAATATAATTGATGTCCCAATATATTCCAATCATATTGTCGTATATACATGTTCTTGTATTCGTTTTATATATATAAAGATCACGGATCCCCATTTGTCTCGATCCTGACGAACCATTTTCGTTCATTGACACTCAACCATCTTCTAATACACACTCGGCGGTTATAGGTACTCATAAAGTCAACTTTTTTCAATATAGCGTCTATCAAATTATTAAACAATATTTAAATCAAAATAATATGTAGATACATAAAGTTGAAAATAAACTGATAATTATAAAATAAAATCTCAAAGCGTCTATCTGATAATAGCATTCTATCAAAAAAAGTCGTGCTTCTATATTTCGTATAAACTATGTCATTAAAACCGTAATAAGGATAAAAGTCATGACATTTAGTGTATTTTAAACAATCGGAAGTCCAGTGAAGCGCTTCAACACGTAGTGTGGTCGGAATAATGGAGGTGAGCGAATAGTGTGGTTTACCCTAAAAGCTCCACTTTCTGTTGCAATTGTAATTGTAACATACATATGTATGTATTTAGAAATTTATACTGTGTGAGGTATCCAGAGTAATTTGAATCAATTGTGCATAATAACTTAATGCCATATCACGGTGTAGTCTGTTGTGTATGCCTCTCTGTATAAGCAGATTTAACTATGGCATATACGCAATGCATTTTGTTTACGATGAATTAGTGTATAATCTAAATTATAAATGTGTTAGTCTATAGTTACCAACAAATAAGTTAGAATATACGAAATATTTATAATAGTTTTACGTATGTATTTCGCAGCAAATAATGTAGGAAACAAAACTTAGTAGAAATAAGTGATAGATGGCAGCTGGTTACTCAGTATTAGAGTTCCAAACCAGCATATCCTAACTTCTCATTTAGGAATGAATTTCGTATGAAAAAGTCAAGAGTCGGTTTAAAGAAACGAAAAGCAGAAACCCCGTTAATTGTACTCTTATTAAGGTCACAGCTCTCAGGAAAAATCGTTCAATTTAATTAAGTCCATGTTTCCAAGAATGAAAGGTTTTTTCAACGACTAAAGTCACTTTGAAATTAAAGTATTGGAATAGGGTTGTCGCAGGTTGTTATTGGAATAACAATATTGGTAATATTGACATGTTAAGAGCATCGAATCTGTAACAAATGGCCTTTTATTTATAATAATGACACAAAAATAAAAATTAATCATAGTATAATTTTACATTCGATGATTTCGTAAACCTTTTTAATTAAGGAGAGACATATGTTATCTAATTTTAAGATTTTACTAGCATACGAGTAGTGTGAAGCGGAACTAAAGCACGATGAAAATGAAATGATATAAAACTTCGTAGTCTCATGTAACTTTATCTGTGACTTTCTAGACAAACAAGCATTAGTTATGTAAACAAAATGCTAAATTTACCAAACCTACTACAACCTTTAGATCCTCAATGTTCCTAAAACACAAAAATGACATTTTAAATAACATACAATACATGTACATTCAGATTCTGTAATCCCTTTTGGGAATGACATAATCTCGAAGCGAAAAAAATCTCTTTCAAACATGTCATAAGGTATGAACATTGGTAACAATGACTAACTAGCCCATCGTCCAATATATTCAATTAATCATTAGTCCCTTAGTCACCTTCTACAACATACCAACAATAACAGCAGCTAGTCAGTATTCTTTTTACGTCTTAGACTAGCACGGGATTTAACTACATATTATTATTAGTTATAAATATTTAACGTCGATATAAGGTTATATAAAACAGTAATGAAGTTATTTGATTTATTAAGAATGATGTAATTCATGATTCATGTAATTATAAAATTATATTGTATCATACTATATTGCGTACGCATTAAATATTTACTTGTACGGGATGTAATACTATTGTAAGTAAATAAATAAAAATCAATTATCAAACTTTATATACTAGAAATTTTACCCTACTCAATGTGGCTAAAACCCCAAAAGTGTGAAGTCTAAAACATTCACTCAACGCAATTACCCAGCATTTGTTGGAAGCGTCAATTTGTCGACTTTTCCGCCATTAGTTCTTTATTCACGAGGTGCACGCTCGGATGGGCACACTAATTAATATTTGAGCGGATCAGCCGGCTCCCATGTGAGACAGGGTGAGACGGAATGGTTTAGAAGTGTAGAGTACATGGAAATATACTGAGCCTTGTAAAAAATGCGATTGGAAGTGACTAAGGGACTGGGGGTAACTAGAATCTATCAGTTGATGGGCTAGCACTCTGTCGCCAAAGTTCTATTATGACATGACGAATATTCGTTCTAAAATGTGGCCTAGAAGATATTTTATTATAATCTATAGTTTTATTATACGTTCGTAAGCCTATCTATACAAGCTAAATCCCATCTGGCAATAAATATCCATTGGCTAAGTGCTTGATGCATTTTTATACTTACGGAGTGAGCAAAATATCGGTGATTTTATGTAAAGACTGTTGGCTCTGGTCATAAGATACAGTCAGTCAAGGAAGACAGTGAGCTGGTGAGCATTCCTTGTACGTCCTAGCAGGTGAAATAGTTGATTATTCAACCTCGGAGACATTTTTCTCTAGGCGTATTAGCGTGAAGATCAGAATAGAAAGTAGGAGAAGGTTAATCAATGAAGCAAGAGAGATTCGACATAATCGTTCCAGGTAAAGATTGATAGTCTCTGCCTATCCCTTTCAGGAAATAGAGGTGTGACTATATGTTTGTATGTATTCAGTCTGGTATTTATTTTTCAGACTATAACATGCTGTTATAAAAAATGCGTCATGTAAGTCAGTGTAACTCAGTCGTAGTAGAAAAGGTTCGATTTCCGTTGGAGCACGTACAAATGAAAGTATCCTGTTTTGTTCGTATTCGCAAAAATAGCATTTCTACTATAACGCTACATTGCTTAGCTTGTTCTTCAGAATAAGCAAAAGTTAACATGTTCAAGGCGTCACGGGTTACTATTTGTTACAAAGTGTGTTTAATTTAACCTTTTATCACTTTACTTAATGAAAAAGATAGATAAATGAACTTTTGACTAAGTTGAAAAAAAAGGAGTACATTGTTTTCTATTGCAAATTTAGGCAAGCCCTAGACGATCAATTATATTGTGCAATATTGTAAATTGTGCAATATAATT
Organism: Leucoptera coffeella; assembly: GCA_030578115.1. Taxonomy (NCBI): domain Eukaryota; kingdom Metazoa; phylum Arthropoda; class Insecta; order Lepidoptera; family Lyonetiidae; genus Leucoptera; species Leucoptera coffeella. The sequence continues at coordinate 29,265 of JAMBLF010001116.1, forward strand.
AATCGTCTAGGGCTAATATTGAAGATTGCGCAATGATTGAACGAAAGTTTGAGCGAGTTTAATTTTTATTGTGCCATATTTTTTTATTGTATCGTATAGGGTCAATATTGCGCAATCAATGGCGTGACTAATTTTAGTAGCTCTTGAAACTGTTCAGTCGTACCTATTTCTTGAAGTCATTTTCCTCAGTTAACATCAAGTCTTTTAAGAGATTTTCGTGAGTGTATTTTGGCCATTTCAAGTACCAATCTTTCGACCAACGACGTGTTCGTTTACGCTTATCCACAAGCAATAATACTACAGCTGCAGCTAAATCTTGTGCGGACGTATTGCTTGGATTAAACTATTCTCCGACTGAACACGAAAACATTGCACAATTTGCGAAGTTCTTAAAATTGGGCAATATAATTGAACGTTTGGATTCAAAACGCAATTCAATCTTATTGTACAATTAAATATATTGTACAATGTTATTGTAGGTCTAGGGCCAGCCTTACAAAGTGTGTTTAATTTAACCTTTTATCACTTTACTTAATGAAAAAGATAGATAAATGAACTTTTGACTAAGTTGAAAAAAAAGGAGTACATTGTTTTCTATTGCAAATTTAGGCAAGCCCTAGACGATCAATTATATTGTACAATATTGTAAATTGTGCAATATAATTAATCGTCTAGGGCTAATATTGAAGATTGCGCAATGATTGAAAGAAAGTTTGAGCGAGTTTAATTTTTATTGTGCAATATTTTTGTATTGTATCGTATAGGGTCAATATTGCGCAATCAATGGCGTTACCAATTTTAGTAGCTCTTAAAACTGTTCAGTCGTACCTATTTCTTGAAGTCATTTTCCTCAGTTAACATCAAGTCTTTGAGATTTTCGTGAGTGTATTTTGGCCTTTTCAAGTACCAATCTTTCTACCAACGACGTGTTCGTTTACGTTAACGCTTAGCCACAAGCAATAATACTACAGCTGCAGCTAAATCTTGTGTGGACGTATTGCTTGGATTAAACTATTCTTTGACTGAACACGAAAACATTGCACAATTTGCGAAGTTCTTAAAATTGGGCAATATAATTGAACGTTTGGATTCAAAACGCAATTCAATCTTATTGTACAATTAAATATATTGTACAATGTTATTGTAGGTCTAGGGCCGAAAACAGAGACTAAAAAATTCACCAATTTAATTAAACATAATATAAATATATTCACAAATATAAGAAAATATATTAATACATACACCTACATATTAATTTAAAAACAAAATCAACTAGTATTCTAATACTATTAAATCTACTTCATACACTATCACGCTACTTTACCCAACAAAGGTTCCTTGTGAAACGAGATCACCCTGTGGGTCTTGCAGCCTCCTTTGCTTTTGGGGTTGCATTAATAACGGTAGAGTTGAGTTATTGTGGCGGCAAAGGCAACTCTACACGCTTTGAGGGTTACATGCGAACATTTAAGGTCTATAATTACCGCGTATTCCCGCACAAGTCTGGCACGTAAAAGTAATGCTAACTAGCTGCCGTTCTTCCTGGCTTGTCGTAGAAGGTGACTAAGGAAGAACGATGAATTAGTATTGAACAATGGGCCATGATATCTAGACCACAATTTTCATGATAAAAAGAAACATACTGTCATGTCTCCAAGGTTCTGTCAACTCCAAAACGAATTAAAGGAAGCGAAGGTTTAAACATTTAACAATCGCGAATTTAGGGAGTAATTAGGAATGAAAATATTTATGACTGTATTAACAGATCGGTATAACAATAATATTTCTTAAATTTATGTTTTCACGTTAGTATTTGCAAAATACATAAAAATCCTCATACAAACACAGGTAAAACGACAATATATTACTTACGTTAGTATATCTTTTATTTAGAATACTGTGTAAAGATTTGTGCTAGCCCAGGCTAGTTCCTGAGTCACTTCTTACAAAACATTAGATAGCACCTAAAATAGTTACAAAAAGTCCAGAATGACATAATTATTTTAGTTTCCTTTCAAATTGAATACGAGCAGAAAATTAGGCATTTAAGTAAGGTTTTTGTTAAAGAAATGAATAGCCCAATTTACCACGTAGTTAATTCGCCTCGCCCGACAGTGTGGTTTGTCACCCTTTAGCTCTTCTTTCAATAGTTAATTTGAGCTTTTGGGAATGAGTGTGAAAAGGTTATACGTAAATCTTATATTTACTTTTATTTATCTGTTTTAGGATGAACAAATCTGTTGCGTTAGTTTTATGTCAACAAATATTTTAAAATTAAAGTTTGTTTGTTTGGATGCTCTTACATCTGGAAGTACTTATTTGAATTCATAATATCTTTGTATTGAAAAGAGTATTTACAAAGGATGGTTTTAAGCTGTATATTATCACGCTGCAACCTTCAGACGACAAGAAGCAGTGGAAAATATGGAAGACATCAATGTCTTTTTTAAAGTTTATAGGTATTTCACCGCATCTGAAAACAAGTAAATTTTCTAGATGCATAATAACCGAAACAACTATACCACTCAGATGAAGTAGGAAGCATAGCAAGTGAAGAAATAATTTTCTAGTACATTATTAGTTTTATTGAGAATTGAAGACATATTATTAATCTTGACCTTGGATTTTTACATATTTAGTGAAATGCTTTTGCTATAATACCAAAAATGGGGCTATGTACGTTATACATACAATGTTTTATATTTTACTTAGCTATAACAATGACATAAGAAACGCTTAGAACAGCGTCTACGATCATTATTATAAAGTATTTATTAAGATAAAATGGGGATTTAAATAGGTGTTGGATGATAATAAAGCGAAAACTGTTTATGGTGATTGAGACTAGCTGTATCTCTCTCTTTGTAAGGAAAAGAGTACGAGTACTATTCCTTAACACACTAAAAAGTAAATTTAAACTCTTAGTTACACCACATTCACATCCTTAACCAAACCAGAACACTTCCATTTAAGTTAAGCTCCATATAAACTGTCTAATATTTCCCAGACCAAGAAACACGTAACATCCAAAGGAATTTAATTCCAAGCTTCAATCTCACCTTAACAGATTCTAGTGCTTTAGTCAGCGGACAGGTTGAAATCGTGAGAAGAAAGACGTATAACTTGGCTCTTAAGCTGACGGGACAAGGTCCATATTTCAACGCTGGTGCATCGGTAAATCCTAGGGAATCCGTAGTGAAGCTGTCAGGTGCAGGCTTAGGGCGGATATACACTATCGATTTAATTAATTGATATTTAATATGTAAGACATACGAGGGACGTGATTCTAATGAATGAAGTTGTGGATTTACTGCGAGGTATGGGGCAAACCACTAATATTTAATTCATGATTAATAACTAACGGTCCAGACCAGACCAGTCAGTCTGCCCGTGACCATGGCTGCTGCAACGTAGCCGAAACGTCGGGTTAATAAAGGTAACTTTATTATTTACAAACATACGCGATAAGTCCCGTTTGTTATTAATCATGAGTATAAATCGCGAATCTCTTACAACTATAATATTTAATTATTAATCCTTTTTACATTATACAGCTTGACAGTCAGTTTAATGTACACGTATGTATGCCAATTAATATGTTTTAGGCTACTATTATACTTTATGGTTATAGTTGGCGATAAATTTTAACTGGTTAATAGACTGTTATCCTTCATATGTTTTGAAAGTACAACCATTTAGGGAATGAACACATAAACTTTATTTTGATTCATGTTCATAGGTATTTAATCCAATAGCGAATTAAGACAATTATTAGTAATGAAATCTTAGAAAATATATTCTTAAATGATATCCAGCGGAAAACCGACTAGCAATTTATACTTGAACAAACATACTTACTTATAATAAATACCAGTATTTACCGTTTTTCAGTAAACGCGCGATATGTAATCTCCCTAATGGGCAGCTTGCAGATGCTTGGAGATTACAGCGATAATCCTCTTTACTTGGAAATCATTTTACACACACATACTCATGTAATGTAGGTTATATACATACATATTACCTTTAATTTAACGTGCTGTACTAACCGTGAGGAAACCTACCTGTTTGTCGAACAGGTAATAGTTAGTGCTTGTAAATGGCGACATGGCTTACCACCTGTCACATTGAGTACTGACTATCTGGTTAACACGTGGATTCGAGGTGTCCATAGAATTACTACCTTCGCAATTGCGGAGATGGAAACCTGAACCTCTGACTATCCCGCAAGGGTTAATGGTCGTGAATGCGTTTGTTTTGTTTGCTGTACTAGTTAAAAGAAAGATAACTAGCTGCTGTTCTTCTGGGTTCGTCGTATGAGGCGACTAATGGACTGGGGTAAAAGATATATATTTAGCGATGGGCTAGCAACCTGTTTCCCACCAATGTTTGATACAAATGCCAGCATGACGCCGATAATAAAGTTACAAGTGACTATCCCGTAAATGATTGGGTGTAGTGAATGTATAATAAAATAATAATAATAATATTGTAGGACGTTATTACACCAATTGAACTAGCTCCTTGGTAAGTTCATTTAAGACTTGTGTTAAGGGTACTAGTCAACGTATATTTAAGAAATATATACATATTATACATAGATAAATACATATATAGCACAGATAATGTAATACTATATAGTATATATAATAAACAACCAGACTGGAAAGCAGAACAAAAGTGTAATTCTTAACTGCCTCCACAGGGAATCGAACCCGGAACCTCACGAGTAGCGTTCAGGTGGTTAACCAATCGCGCCACAGAGGTCGTCATGTCGTCGACAATGTATCTATAAGAAGTTCTGTTATATTAACTATATTTAGCATTGACGCTTGTAGTTCAGTTCAGTATAATCAGCCCTTAACTTACCTTAACAAAGGGATAATGTTCCCTTTCATATCAAAGCCTATACAAACAAGCATTGTAATGCCAATTAAACGTTTTAGTTTGCTGTGATAGGGTGGATTAACAACCCCGAATTAAATGATTTGTGTAGCCAAGCTGAAACACCGGTTCTAGTTTGTTATTTGATGTTAAGGGAATAAGGATGAGGTTGGCAACTGGATGGGTTACCGTAAGATGATTTGTGTGTAAGTTATTGCTGAAAGTTATAATAGAGGTTTTATGTCCCGTGGTTCTGTTAACTCTGTAAGGGATTTATTGATGTGATTGTAAATGTTTTTCGAGTATGTATATGTTAAATTTAAATGGTGTCGTATATATACATACATATACTTCACATCCGTTTAGTCGTTCAACGGTAGACATACATAGTTGTACATAGTTGTTGTTGTGTTGTACATAGTGGTAACATAGTTGTAATATAACCAGTGCCACTCAATATATTTCAACGTTCAATAAATGTACTATTATTTTGCTTATACTGAATATAATTTTTTTAACTTTGACATTACCCATGAGAAGTAGGTAAAAATCGCTGAACCTTATAATAGTTTCGATCCTGACAAGCCATTTTACTTTATTGACATCCATACATACAACTCACCATACAAAAATTTATGTTCATAGAAATCCTCATATACGAATAAGTGATGTAAACCTTTTACCTATATATTATATTCCTGCCATCATAAACACGCTAATTAAAAAAGATATATCCAAATATATTATCAAAAATATTAAAAAATATGTGTTTTTCATTTACGTACTTAATTTATAGTCGGCAACAGTGAGGGAAAAGGTCGTAAGTAAACCTGCCTTTCCTTCGGGATAGGTAATAGCCAGTACCCATATATGACCATACGGTTACGGTACATATCAACGTGCTGTCTATCTAGTGAAACACAGGCATCGAGTGACCAATACCTAACATATATAAGCTTCTGACTAACCCGCCATTATAAAAAAGGGAGTTTGTATACACAATTCGTGAAGCGTATGATGATGATATTATCATGAGAGACTGACTAGATATAATAATAAAAATTCAGTCCCAATTTTATTTACTTCTAGGAATGTTCATTTAATAATCTTAGATAAAGGCAAGTTAGAAACGTTCTAAGAATGCTTAATTCGAGTTTGTTTGTTACGAGTTTTGAAGTTTTCAAAGTCACTTAAACTTGTTCTCTTTGCCCCTTGTAAATTATTCGTGTCACTTGTCGTTTGACTTAAGTTTATTTAAGTTAGAGTATAAGTATACGTGTTTATACAAGCGTTTAGGTCATGTTACTATAAGTAAAGTCTGTGAGTGTGAATAAGATTTACGAGTTTTCTTAGGTAGAGGTGATCAGTTGAGTTATTTTATTAATAATACAGTTCCGTCCTAGACTGGGACGTAAAAAGATTGCTAATTAGCTGCCCTTCTTTCCACCCACATATCACACCATAATCTAGGAGGTGATTAAGGGTAAATGGAATCTATGGAACACGTCATAGCGTTGCTTCGAACTAGCAACCTGTCACCAATGTTTTATATAACATAAAAGAAAAGTGATAAGAAGATGTTTTCATGTCTCCAAGGTTCTGGCTACCCCGACAAGGGTTGAAAGACGTGATATTTAAATGTCCGTATTTTATTAAATTAGATTATAGAATATACCTATGATACAAAACATTTGAATTATACTCATTATAATAATTTTATCACGTTGTAATAATTTAGATTGACCTTAATATTAGTACGTTTGATACAATTTTATACAGTTTCTTTGTTACATTAACAATTATGAGTAACAATAAAATATAGCTAAACAAAATTTATCCCAATCTCAGTCACAAACTTATACGTATTAAAAAGCTATTCCAAATTCACCTTTAAAATTACCTAACACAAGCTAAATTTATACCTCTAAAACCTCCATACATTACCCTGTGACCCAGTAAATCCAGTTGGTGAGTGAATGAATGAATGAATTGCAGGAGGAGCCATGTTGACTGACGCGGGCTTCTGCTATCGGCACAGCGTGTTCTACAACAAACATTTAGGTGGGACACAGTGTAGGATAGATCGAAGGTGGTGTGGTAGGGATGTAGTTAAAAATATAATAGTATGTAATAGTAATTAGGATGGTTTAGGTATCATTTTATGGTAAGGAAAATTTTTGGGTTCTACACCCACCCAGACTTTAAACATTAAAATATTGTTTTTGTTAGCTAATGAGACAAAATACGTGCTATTTATCAATACCTTGTAACTTTAGACGCTCATTGCTTCAATACTTTAAGCCAAAATAAATTGTACATCTAACTTAATTAAAGTTACTTTAATTCTAACTTAAGGAATCACAAACATAATACATAACAAAAACTTAAATCAATATAATTGAACCCTACTGAACTCCCACATCTCTCTACACTATGTCACTTGATCCGACATTTGGCTCGCGCGCCAACGGCAGCAGGCTCTGAGCAGAATATTTGCATTCAGAGGCAGCACTTGACTGCTATTGTCTTCCACTATTAGCCAGTGCACTGGGCCGTGGCTTAATGCGATGTTATTGTTGCCTTCAAAGGCTGTTGTTTGGAGTAAAAAAAATGATTCTGCAATGGTGACATAAATATTGTAATCTTGTACATCACTTGTCACGTTGGTAGCTGTAAAATTTAGTGAAAAATTTATTCGATTTGACGGAACACCACTATGATAAACATACAAAACTGAAACCATGTGTTATTTGTGCTTGATCACTTTAAAATATTTGTTATATGTATTTTTTTAATAATAAAACTGAATAATTTAATGTACTTTAAAATCTCTCTTTTTTAAGGAATTGTAAGACCGATTTAATCTTTTGATGTAAAACCTAAATAACAAAAAATAAAAATTGTAAGTTGTATTACATCCCGCACGTGACATTACCTAATAAAATAACTCATTCAACAGCTGAACTGATATTGTTGTCTCTAAAAAAAACATTTCATATCCATTTCTGTTTAGTTAACATTTCTAATTCTATCCTTTGTACCTTTTTTCTTGTACAGTCCACAAACAGGTAAAAACTAAACCAATCATGACTTCATCTCTAGACGCTTTATTAGACCCGATGGAGGAGCTTCGGTTCCGTAAAAAATACTGGAAACAATGGGTCAAACTGCAAAAGACCACACGTTTCACATACGAAGAATATGAGTGTATCATGATCATTTTCTTAAAGATCCAAAAACGGGACCCTAAGCCTTACGCTTCAGACATGATCCCTAGAGCCTATTTCAAGGAAATCCTGCACACAGCCTTCAATATGACAGACTCACACATGGTAGAAAGAATTCAAGTAGCCCTGGATAGAGGGGTGGTACCTTACGTCTCAATGGCGACGTTTGGCAAAGCAATGTCACTGTTTCTAAGAGGAGATTTAGAGGAAAAAATAAAATTTGCCTTCCAATGCTATGATCTGCTAGGGGAAGGTCAGTTGAGAAGGGAAACCATGTTCCAGCTGATGAAGAAATGCCTAGTGGAAACGACGAGAGATGATGATATCGAAGAAACGATTAAGGAGCTGGTTGATATCATGCTGAAGAGAATGGACTTGGATCTTGATGGGGCGATCAATTTCAACGATTTCCATGACTCGGTGGTGGAGACTCCATCTCTGTTACAGCTCCTGGGATACTGTTTGCCAGAAAGACAGGCTGTGCACGCGTTTCTGTGTACTTGGTCGCCGAAGAAGGCGTTTATGTGATTCTAATAATCAAGAAGAAAACAGTTTTAGAAACATATTTATAGTTTGCTAGTTTTTTTTGTTTATACTTTTTGTATGTCGAATTTGTTTTGTAGCTTTTGTTGTATATACTTTTTTATGAAGTTCTTTTTTGTAGGTTTTATTTTTATTATTTTGATTTTTTTTATTAATACATATATTGGATGAAGCAAAGTTATATAAGTGAAGACAAAAAATATTTTGTGGGTTTATTATATATTTTTTTATTTTCTTTGATAAACTTTTTAATTAGTAGGATCTTTTATTTTTTATTCTTTTTTGTTCCAATAAATACAGTAGGATATAAAATTTATTTGTTTTTTACTAATAATTTATGTCATTTCAAATTTTTATTCTTGCAAACCTAACAATTCAAGTCCAATTCGTTGCGATAACCATAAAAACGTCCTCCTTCACTATTATACCCTTTGCGAATAGATTCACATGTTAAATCAAAACATATTATAAAGTATACCAGCATGTTCTAAACAGGGCGGATCTCACAAATTCAAATACTTGAACTTTTATTCGTATTGTACCTACTTACTATTTAACACAACGACTGTAACATTGAGTCCTGACTATATGGTCAACGCGTGGACTCGAGGTGGTCACTACTGCCTTTGCAATTGTGGAGATGGAAACCTGAACCTCTGACTACACCGCAACGGTTAATTGGCGTGAACGCGTTTGTGTTTGTCTTACTACTCAACGTTATCGCAACCCCAATATTAACACCAACGTACCAAAATACCTACCAGACTCTTTCTTAAAGAAAAAACGACGTAAACACACATACACCCAACTTTTAAGCGAAAGAGACACAATCTCAAAACGCTAGGCACGTGGGCCACATAACTGGTGGCAGCGAGCGAAGAAAAGTTGCTCGATTGCTCTAGTTAGCTAATCAACGTGCGCCCGTGGCTTCGCTTCGCTTCGCTTCTTGAATACGTGATGAGATGGAGTGGATTTTGGGCCTACAACTGTCTTTGGATGCGTTAGAGGGGTTAAATAAAAGGGGCTTATTTGATTTTGGATGGTTAGAAAATGTGTAAAATTATGGATAGGAGAATGATAGGGATTAGTTGGCTTGAGTAAAAGCAGATAATAATATTAAATGCGAATATTTGAAAGCAAAAGGATTAAATAATATTTCAATACATCACATGTTTTTGGAGGATTAGCAAATTAACTAGCAAGTACTGAAAGTAAATTAGCACTTAATGAAAATCTAACTAAAATACCTACTTACCTGTTTTTACTGCCAGGATTACCGTTTTGTGTAACACTTTTAACATAATCATTGACACAGAAGATAACACATTCCAACGAGCACAATCTATGAAACACTAAACCATAGACGACATCTATCTTAAAAAACTGTTACTACTTCGAATAACGGAGAACAAACCGTGCGGTTTAATTTCAAATACCTCGAAAAATATTTAGATTCCACCAGCCATGACTACATCTTTAGATTCTGGCTTGGATCCTATGGAAGAGATCCGTTTCCGGAAACAGCACTGGAGAGACTGGGTGAAACTGCAAAAGAACACTCATTTTACTTTCGAAGAATTCGAGTACATTATGGTGATATTTCTGAAACTGCAAAAACGAGACGAGGTCCCTTACTCTTCTGACATGATACCCAGGGCCTATTTCAAGGAGATGCTGCAGACTGGGCTGGATCTGACTGACCCTTACATGATGGAGAGGATCCAAGTGGCACTGGACCGTGGAAGTCTTCCCTATGTCTCTATGTCAACCTTCGCGAATGCCATGTCTCTGTTTTTGAGAGGAGATTTGGAGGAACGTATCTCATACGTTTTTGCTTGTTATGATATTCTGGGCGAGGGTCAGCTGAGAAGGGAGACCATGTACACCCTGTTGAAGAACTGCCTCGTCAAGGCCTCAAGAGATGATGACGTAGAAGAATCGACGAAGGAGCTCGTGGATATAATTCTGAAGAGAATGGACTTGGATCTTGATGGAGCGATCAATTTCAAGGATTTTCATGATTCAGTGGTGGACAACCCTTCGATGCTGCAGATTCTGGGGTTCTGTCTGCCCGACCGGCCGGCGGTTCATGCCTTTATAGGAACGTGGTGTCCTAAGTGGGGAGCATTATGATTTACAGCATATTTATTAAGCTTTTTTGAACAGTTTTAATCCTAAATAATATACATTGCTACTTGAATTTTCGGTTTCTGTGTGAATGTAGTCACTTAAATGTTATGAATGGAAAGCAAATATAGTCTGATTCTTCGTCATATAGAAATGTCTACAATGTGATCCATCTAACAGAGCTCATATAGTATTTCTGAGTTTTATCAACAGTGTGAAGTATAGAAGATAGTGAAACTTAATCTTATTTTATTATTTTTATGTTTAAATATCTACTTATGTTTTTGTGCCATATCTTTACGTTATTTAGATTTTATTTACTTGCTATGTTGTGAATAAAGTTTATCCTGTAATATAATAGTGTTTTAATATACTTATTCAATTGTGAATGTATGTGGGTTTGTGTAGTCGGTGTGTGTGTATGTGTATTTATTAGCCATCCAATTTTATTTTTTAAGTACATGGAACAGAATTTTGAAAGCTTGTTTTCCCGTCCGAATAATATTAAAAATAATATTATTTGGACTATAAAAATCATTAAAATATATAACATTTATAATAATCATAACCCCAATCATAGTAGCAATCTTTTGCATTAATATTAATAATAATAATGATTCCACACTGAGACTGATGCAAATTAATACCCGATATTGTCATTTTCGTACCTAGTAAATATTAAAAGTAACTAAAATATTCCTTTATATACCTCATTACTGACTCCATGTGTTTCATGTATATGCACAAATGTTCCTATTTCATAGACTTCATACGTGTTGTACTTACACATAAGAGAAACACTAAGCTCAACTTCAAGTTGTCTCAAGCTCTAGTGGGGATAAAACGAACTTTCAAACGTTTACTTTGTACCGGAAGTAAGTTAGGTGCACTTGACCGAAAGGCTTTGACGGAAGTTCCTGCCTAACTTGACCGGAAGTCGTTGCAGCTGATTGCGATGGCGGAGCTTTCAAAGCTCCTGGCAGACTTGCGCTGGATAAAGTTTACGTACTTTGAGTCCCAAGGTAGTCTGGGACTTGAATTGAATGGAAATAGGTGTGTATCGTGTTTAAGGGATATGGTGTAGCTTTTGGTATACATTTTGGTGATAAACTGCCCTACAGATAGTTAACCTGATGTCATTTAACTTAGACCTATTTAATTTTTTATCCATGTAATATGTAAAGATTTATTGAACTTCTCAAGGAATTATCTAGAATTGTTTGACTTACATTTATAACCAATTATTATATGATTTAAAACTTATAATGGAATTTTAGATGGACTAGCATTTCCATTCATCATTAAATATAAGTAAATAAAATAAATTATCACTAGACACCACATTTATATTAATTACACAAAGTTCTTAATTTTCATTACAAAAAAACACAATCCTATACTCGTAAATACTTATATTTCTCTTATATTGACATAGAACAAAATGAGACGGTAAAATACGCATGGATACCCTATAACATATCTCAAAATCTGAAAACAATTAAACGTGGCAAACAAGTCTTTGCAAAAGAAGCGTAGACTCGAAGGCGCCGAAGTAATAATTAGCAAGTTGCCACCATTAGTCTGGAGGCAATATATTTCCGTCTGACAGCTCACTTCTCGGTAAAAAAAAAAGTTCTTTTGACAAATTACCTTTGGATAAAGCGTGGTATCTGTGAGTTAAGTGTCGTGAGATTCTAGTTCATGTTTTAGGTCACCTATTTCTTTTTTGTTTATGAAACTATGAAATATAATTAATTATATTTGGCTTCTTTAGAATCTGAGTTTAGAATTCATTCTTTAGAAGTGCGTAACTAATTTCCTTTTGCAATGTCATTGGATTTGGTAACAGATCTTAATTTAAATGATTATTTTATTTGACTACGTGTTCAATATATTACTTAATACAGTTCTTGTAATACAACTGGTATAATAATGCTAACGACAAAGGCAATATTTTGTTACGGAGTTTCTACACGTAAACAAAAGTATATGTTAGTAAATTCCCAATCTGATGAGGGATCATAAATAAATTAATTAGCTATCATCTTCACAACATTTGCAATTCATCGCAAAAGGTAAGAATCAATTAAAAGCCATTAACCGTAAACACAAACTACTTTAAACTTTACATCCAAAAACACAAAATAGTCGCGCAATTTAATAATTAAAATAAACTCTCATTTAATTATCTTAAAAAAGACAAAACGCGTTCACGACCATTCACCTTTGCGGGGTAGTCAAAGGTTCAACTCCGCAATTGCGAAGATACTAATTCTATGTCCACCTCGAACCCACGTGTTGACCAGATAGTCAATACTCAATGTGACAGGTAAGCCATGTCGCCTTTTACAAGCACTGACTATTACCTGTTCGGGGAACAGGTAGGTTTCCTCACGATGTTTTCCCTTACCGTAATATTCCATACCGTTTTTTATACTACTATACTTAAATACATTTTCTTATACTTACAAGCCAAGACATCTTTAAGAACACGGACGTGCCTAGCTGGACGTGCCTTAACGAGCGTGTCACGTCGGATGTCCTTTGAGTTCCTTTGAAGCTGCGAGTATTGACTAGTTGCTAGCTCACTGCACAACTTAAGTCTTCATGCTGCAGAGGATAAATGCTTTGAGATGTAGGTAGTTGTACTTAATCCCAGAAAAGACGTTTAAGTTTCGAAAGCCTTATGAATTTAGGCTATTGTGATGTTCAATATGTTATACTTAAATTGGGTTGTAAGCAGATTAATTTAGATTCATTGTTGAAACAAAATTATGTACATAAACTATTTTAAGAGAACCGTCAGTAATATATAAACAGTATATAAACTAGTCCGATTTTGTGATTTATTAATTCCGTAACTATTCTTAGTGACATATCAGTCATAAGTCAGTCAGTGCCCATGCATGGCAACACGAATAATCACATGACGTATGGTGCTATTTGCAGTGACCACTGAAATTACTTTTAAGTAATTTTTCATATACGAGTAAATAGCACTTAAAATACTTGTAAGCATTATCTCATGTACGGGTATGTAGAATTGTATACGGAGTTATATAGCTGTCATCTAGGCTAACTGGTTTACCAGAATCTTTCAAAATACTATCTGTAACCCGTACAATCATTTTTATATGTTACACAGGATGATTAGAATTTCAGGTTTTTGCAAAAACCTAGGCATTTTGCGAAAACCGATAAAATTTGACAATTGTGATCTTCTATTACAAAAGCGATTCGCTTCTAGCATTTCCGTCTTTTCACCAAATGTCTAGTTTTGTGCAAGAACCCGAATTATCAAATCATCCTGCAACATAAGCAAAACAAAACCATAGAACACGCAAACGTATTCAAAACCACCTGAAGTGAGCTCATAAGGTGTGCCTCAAGATCTTGTCTGCACCAATTAATCTTCCTCCCTCACGGAGTAACAGCCTCTCTTATCTCAAGTGTTCCTCCGTCACCTCTTATCACATTATCTTTATGGGACATTTGTTCTACGACGCATAAAGAGTGATATATGAAAATAAATAGACGTTTGGTTTTTTTGAGTTCTTTCCTTGTTGGTAAATAGAAAAGCCTAGCTGTATTTTTTTCGGATATGTTGAAGAAATTTATATCTGATATATAATGAAAATAGGTATCTGGGACCCCTACTTACCCCTCTGTAGAAAGAAAGCCTTTAATCAATATACGAGTAGTTTAGTAACCAGTGGTCAATATAATCTGCTTGATTAAGGGATAAAAACATATCGCCAATATTTCACATCAATATCATCATGACGACTGTAATGCTATACAAACACATAAATTCACATACTTGAATCCCTTTCAGGGTGGACAGAACCTCGGTAACACGATTTTATCTCCTTGGTCAAATTTTAGCTTAAAGTTTGGGGTTGTCACTTGGAATATCGCCCAATTTATCCCATTTACCCCTAGTCTCTAACGGAACAGACGATTTGATACCTTAGATATTCCGAAAAGAGTGGCAGCTAGTTAGCACTCTTTTTACGTCCCAGCTAACACGAGACACGGATGGGACAGCACTTATGCTATAGGTAACCGAAAATAAAGAAAGTCTTTGTTGTAAACTTCTTGAAAGACAAGAGAACATACATACATACCCACGCTTCACGACCTGTGTATACACACTCCCTTTTTATTGTAGCGGGATAGTCAGAGGCTTTAGTGCCAATCTCCAAAATTTTTAAGGCATGTTAGGTATAATCCACTCGAAGCTTGCGTTTCACTAGAAAGACAGCACCCAACGTGATTATTTATTAACGATGTTTTCCCTCTAAAACTACAAACATACATACAAATCACGCCTGATTCCCTGTAAAAGGGTATGCAGAGATCACGGATCCCCATCTATCGCAATCCTGACAAACCACTTTCGCTTCATTGACACTGGTACATCTCCTCATACACACTCGGCGATCATAGATATTTATAACGTCATCGTTGTTCAAAAATCAAGTTTATATGAAAATAGTTCATTCCAAAATCACAGTTGCACTAGAGAGACAGCCAACTTGATAGGTAGCCAACCGTATCACCGTATACAGTCACTGGCTATCAGGAATAGGCAGGCTTCCTCACGATGTTTTTCCTAACCGTTTCCATATACTTCGCTATTCTATATGTATGCATTTAGTTCATGAGAAACCGCGCTATTTATGCAGCCAGTCAATTCAGTAGTAATCCATCTACATTTGTTTTGACAGACGCCTTCTTAGGAGATCATCCATCTTGTTTAAGGATATTTTCCTATTCGCTGATCACGGAAAACTTCATAGAAATGCGAAACTGTTTTGAGAGGAACTATGTTTTATTGATAATACGGCCTTAAATTTATCTGTTGAATAGAATAAATAGCCGATATAGTATGTAAATGTTATCGAAACTAAGGCTTGTTTTTTATACAATTTTGGTAGAGAAAGCCTTGGAAATATAAATTACTTCGAAGCTGTCTAAATAGTGGAGCTAATATGAACGGATAATATCTGAAAGGGCATATTTAATGTTGTTTTTAACAGAAACATGTGCCATTTTAGAAATTTCATATTCATTTTATTAACTATGTGAGACCGGGTCATATCACGATAAATTTATAAAGATATCTGATTACCTTTATTTTGCCCGACGTTTCGACTCAGTTGCATAGGCCACTCTCTCAGATATCTACTACTACGTCAGATATCTTTATAAATTTATCGTGATATGATCAGGGCTCACATAGTTAATAAAATAAGTATAAATCGCAAGTTTTTTAAAATAACTATATATTCATGTTTAATATTAAGACTCATGGCTTAGTGAAATATCAACTTATCACCTTGTACAAAAATACAATTTTTATATATATATATATATATCATGGCATGGCATACATTAATGTCCCTCAATTCCTATCGGGTGGACTTAACCTTAGACACAAGATAATAACTCCTAGGTCACTTTTTAGCATGAATATTCACTCGATGGTATTGCAATGTTATTTAGACAATAGTGACAGATTGCTAGCCCATTCCCCAATTGATTTAATTAGCCCCTAGTCCCTTATTTTATATAACAATTCTATGTACTTAAATTATATACAAACTGCTGTGCTTGTAATATAGTATGTCAAGTTTCAGCTTTTCCTTCTAAAGATATAATATAATATCTTCGCGTTTTACCAAAATCTCGTAAGTAATTTCAAAGCCAAATCTGCTGAAGCATTAAGCACAATATTCAATTGATGATCACTAGCTTTTGGCTTCGGTAACCACGTAAATTCGGAACTGAAGCGAAAGACATTTGGCCCAAATCCAACGCTCAAATTGATATTTATGAATGGATTAAAATCTTAGTTAACGTTTTGTTTTAAATGGATATACTTAATGCCTATGGAAAATGATGTTATTGAAATAACTGCATATAAAAGTATGTATTTCTTGTTTGAAAAAAAACTAAAATCAATACATAATATATCTATATTCTCAAGTTTTTCAAGATATGTCATTCACGTTATTATACTTAATGAACATAAATATCGAACTTGTGATGTCTTAACCTAGAAGATTCCATAATACACACATAAGCTTATAAAATACAAAACTGAAACCTTGTAAACGATAGGTTTTAAGTGCACTATGTATTTATTCTTTTAACGTACGTACTTCTACAAATCTACAAATACAGGTTAGCTTTTGTACTGTAATTTTATTTACTATCCCTAAGATAATAAAAACATAAAGTTTGGTTAAAAATCATCAAATAATCATCATATTTACCTTCCATACAAAGACCGATCTAATTCGTTACATTATTCCTTCCCGAAACCAGTTGGTTTTGACAGTAAAGCCTTAAAACGAGGTTAATTCAGCCGAATTCCGAATGTACTGAAGCGGACGTTTCGGAGGCTTCCAAGGTCTTCGAAATTGGTTTATCTTAGCACAAAGGGAGAGTAGTTAGGGGTTCAAAGAAATCTCGGATTCAGCGGATTAAGGGTTAAGGTGCTGTGATTGGGTAAGGCTCTCATTATAGCGGGTTGGTGTGGGCATATAACAAAGGTTGGGTTGTAGTAAAAGTGTTAATTTTAATAGTTATGGTGGTGGTTATGGTAGTTACGTGTCTATAACAATATCGACGCAATTATTTAAGGTCACATATTATTTTCGACAGCTAGCTGCTAAAATTTGTACTATTAGATAGGTACTGTAAAAATAAAAGCTGTATCCCTATGCTACTGAGATGTTATTTTTGCACATTGATTGGATGGATTTTTATCAATGTAGAAAACATGATAAGATAGCAATAAGAATATCAATAATGAATTTACTATATATTAATGGATTTAATAACGAAGATATGGGTCACTCACGTTTCACTAGACAGATTGCATCCAACGTGATAGGTAGTAAACCGTATCGCTGTATATATGCACTGGCTTAGTACCTATCCCTAAGGATAGGTAAGTTAAGTTTCCTGACGATGTTTTTCCTCACCTTCGAAATTTCGCAGATAGGCACTTAGGCCTCGGACTACTCCGTCACAATACAAAAGGCAGTGTATATACACAAGTCGTGAAGCGTATGTTGAATAACGAAATGAAATCACATTCTGGTGAGGTATAAGTTCGTGGTTAACTTACGAGCTACCTACCTGTTCTTCGGGACATGACATTTAGAAAGAGATTAAGATGGTTCGTCTATGAAAACTCCAGGTATTCTAGGCTTAAGTCGACGTCTTAAGTGGCTCTTCGTAAATTAAAATTCCAGGATTTAAAACTTTGTCTTGAAAGTACTATTTAAATATTAATACAAAGCTTTGTTCCGATCTACAGTTTTTACTGAGGTAAAAATAGCTTTTATTCTATTGCTTAAAGAAATAATATATAGACAGATTGACAAAAGGAATATATATGAGTGAAGTGGAAGGGTGGTTACGTAGAGGCCGGCCCAATAAGACAAATAACAGACAGATTGACGCTATATTGAAAAGGAGTGACGTTAGGAGTACGTATAACCGCCGAGTGTGTATGAGAAGATGTATGAGAGACAATGAAGCGAAAGTGGTCTGTCAGGATCGAGACAAATGGGGATATTGATCTCTGCCTACCCCTCTACAGGCGTGATGAGTATATAAGTATGTATTTATATATATTTATAAATTAAATAAGGTGCCGTGTTTGCTTAAGCCTGGAATTGTATATCTTTCGGTTATTTTCGTCAGAGGCAAAATAGGGAACTAAAAGTTAGTTTTTTTTTGTAAAAACAAATCCGACTGCATTACTCATTTTCTAAATTTTATTAAAATAAAGGGTCAACAATCTGACCATTAATTCTGTTTCCGCATTACATTAGCATATATCACGACTTGAGTATACACACCCCCTTTTTATTATTGTAGCGGGGTAGTCAGGGGCTTGAGTGCCCATTTGCGAAAATTTCGAAGGTATTTTAGGTATGGGTCACTCGAAGCCCACGTTTCACTAGATGGACTGCACCCAACGTGATAGATAGTGAACCGTAACGCCATAATAGTCAGTGATAAAAGAACATAATTACTATATTGTATACTACTATTCACGTTGAAAGCAGTAAAAATAAAACCACGTTGAAACAAACCCGGACATGAAAGGATCGGACGAGTCTAACAGCAACTTAATTGGAACTCATTCGAACTGAATTTCGTCTGACGTGGAAATGTAACTTTATTCTAATTAGTCGTCAGTTACTCGTGTTCATGCAGAAACTAAAATGCTAACGTGACCTAGATTTGTAAGCTCTATGCTTGGGACTTTAATGATGTAACCAGCTGCCTCTTTAATTGTATAGTTAAATAGTAACTAGTAATAGTTTAATTATTAGTTTTTGCCGATCAATAGGCAATAGTGAGCTATACAATATTATGTAATCCTATTCAGTTAATTCAGGTGCTGAATATCAGGTGAAAATTGAGTCGCTTTGGCTTAGGAGAATTACTTAGGAGGAAACATGAAACTCTGGCTACCTTTAATAGGATACATGTATCTCTGCCTGCATCTAAAGGTTTGTGGTTGTGAAGATGAAATAATAAACCTTATAAAATGTTTTTATTCATATAACTATACATTTACCATTTATCCTCTTATCCGACACTTCTATATTTAATACGTACTTCTTTCTAAATTTAAAAAGTTCAAAAATCACTCACCAACTTGTCAGTATCGAGGTTTGGGGATTTGATGGTGACCCGACTTTTCAATTAGCCAAAATAAAAGGGACCCAAAAGTTTCTTTTATTTAATTGCCTTTTCCAATGATTGCTGGGGACTTATTAATTTTATGGAAAATGCTAATTATGGTTTAAGATTACTTTTTAATAGGAAAAAAATCTTTGTTTTTGATAAAACTGGTTGTTTTCGTAAAGGTCAGTGAAATGTTATGAGTATTTAAATGTTTTCTTTTTGATTAGTTGACCCCTGTGGTGTGTAGATTAGTGTAGAGACCAGAATAGCATTCGTTTGCAGTAGTGCCCGTTCTGACATCCACTGACTAGATATCATATCCACAATCCCATTCACTCTCGTTTCACTATCACCCTCACATTCACCAACTCTGATAAATACATCTGTTTAAAACTTATCGCTATATACATATATGACATACATTCACGTTCTTTGATTCCCTGGATCCTTAGAGATATAATATCTCGCAGGTCACTTTATAGCATGAACATTAGCGTTATAATGAAACATTAGTGATAGGTTGCTAGCTCCTAGTGGCCTCATAGGAAATACTGGGAAGAACGGCTACTTAACATTATTTAACGCCCCAAATAGCATGAGAGATATATAGGATTTGTTTATCTTACCCTACTTTACTTTATAATTACTACCTTCGCAATTGCGGAGATGGATACGTGAACTTCTGACTATCCCGCAAGGGTCAATTGGTCGGAAACGTGTTTGTCTTTTTGTCCAAAGTCTATAAATGACCTGATAACATATTCTGAAACGAATTGCTGAGCTATTTACATCGAAGCCTAGGCAGGGACAAAACATCTTATGTCGTGAATAGTTTATTACTGAATCTCCACTTGTGATCGAAAATAGAAGGTAAACGAACTTAATTGTTAATCGAATATGCATGCTATTTCTATTCCTAAATTCTTCTGTTTAATTATGCACTACTGTATAGTTCCCGTACAAAAGACACACAAAAAAGACAAACGCGTTCACGTCCATTGACCCTTGCGGTGTAGTCAGAGGTTCAGGTGTCCCTCTCTGCAATTACGAACGTAGTTATTCTATGGCCACCTAGAACCCACGTGTTGACCAAATAGTGACCAAATATTCAATGTGACAGGTGGTAAGCCATGTCGCCTTTTATAAGCACTATTAACTGTTCGGGGAACAACTGAATGAACTCCTAAACTGAATGAGTCCTCAACTGGAAGGAACCGGAGCATCGACTTCGTTTTTCTTCAATTGTAGCGGCTGACGGCGTTGTTGTTACCATGGCGACGGAATAACAAGAAGTGCAAACGCCATGGTATCAGTGTTTATACTTGTGCCGACATAACCTTAGTGGTGAATGGCATATTACGGAATAAAAAAAAAGTATCGGCCTTGATTTCACTGAAAATTCCCGTTTTTATGTTACGTCCAGCTTAAACGAATAGTTTTTACGTCAGACTGATAAATCAATTTATGTGAAGCTTATTTCATATCGCTCCAATATTTCAGTGCTCAGTTATCAGGAAAAATGTATTCGATTACCGAATTTCCCAATATTTACATACACATCACGTATCATGAAAAAGGGTGACGTAAGGAGTACCTATAACCGCCGAGTGTGTATGAGAAGATGTATGAGTGTTAATGAAGCGAAAGTGGTCAGTCAGGATAGGGACAAATGGGGATCCGTGATCTCGGCCTACCCCTCTACAGTGAATCAGGCCTGATGTGTTAATGTATTCCATGCTAGTCTGGGACGTGAAAAAATGCCAAATAGCTGCCGTTCTTCCCGACATGTCATAGGAATCGAACTGAAGGACTAGGGTGAATTAAATCTATTGGGCGATAGGCTAGCAACCTGTCACTATTGTTGCTAATAATATTATCACTACAAATATTCATGTAAAAAAGTGACCTAGGACATACTTTCTTGTGTTCGAGGTTGTCATCACATCGAATGTTGAATTTTGACGACCTCCGTGGCGTGATTGGTTAATCACCTGAACGCTAATCGTGAGGTCCCGCGTTCGATTCCCGGTGGAGGCAGAGTTAAGAACTACGCTTTTCTTCTGCTTTCCAGTCTGGTGGTTGATTGTAGATGCTATATATGTATTTATCTATTTATAACATTTATATACATGTGTGATTTTTTTTATGTTTGTAGTCAATTTTAATTTAAATATACAGAAGATAATATAAGATTTACTAAATTATTTATAATAAATTATAATAAAACATTAAATAAAATATTTCAGCTAAATCACTGCCAACAGGGAGAGTGCCATAGATGCTGGCAGCATTTCCGCGCTGAATGGCTAAACTAATTCTTTGGCCAAAATAAGCCCCAGCCCTTGGGTCCTCGCTGACCTCCTTCAGGCGACCAGACAAATCGTTTGTTTTCTATTTATAATACTTATATATTTCTTAAATATACCTTGACTAGTAACCTTAACACAAGTCTTAAATGAACTTACCAAGGTGCTAGTTTAATTGGTGTAATAGTGTTCTAAATATTTTTATTGATTATAAATGTATGTATGTAGGTATCATTATATGACCTATCTTTGCCTATACATACTCAGTCAGTTATTATCTATTATAGTTCAGATCAGAAATGAAACAAAAGCTTTCCGTAGCATTTATTAAAACTCGTAGAAAGCTATGAATATTAAAGTCACTCGTAGTCAGTTGATGTAATGAATTAATTTTCACTCTCCCATTTCTCAGGAACTACGAATAATTACTCGTCTTTCACTATTTAAACAATGTAGTATAATGATAGATTCTAAGGATGAAAGATAAATGGAATCTCTTGAGCCATGGACTGGTAACCGGTCGCTAACATCCATACACATCACACCTGATTCCCTGTAGAGGGGTAGGAAGAGATCACGGGTCCCATTTGTCCCGATCCTGACAGACCACTTTCGCTTCATTTTAATTCATACATTTTCTCATACGCACTTGGCTGTTATACGTACTCCCAACGTCACCCTTTTTCAATATGGCGTCTATCTGACTGTAATATGTCTTATTAATCCGGCCCCTACGTAATTTTGTTTAACATTCTATATGACATTACAACTCCAATATTCATGCCAAAAAGCGACCTACGAGATATTATCATGTATCTGAGCATCTGTCCACAGCGAAAGGGATTAAAGGACGTGAGTGTTCATGTTTATGTAACATAAATGACATGCTGACTAGTTGCCTTTCTTCTCCGAATTACGTAGAAAAGTGCGAAAATATACATCACTACATAGTATAAAATAAATAAATAAAACAGTCACTTTCTTTGTCCCTATGTCCCTTTGTATGCTTAAATCTTTGAAACTACACAACGGATTTTGATGCAGTTTTTTAATAGATAGAGTGATTCAAGAGGAAAGCTTATATACATAATAACATCCATTAATTAGCCAGAAGTGCGAAGACGGAGCGGGTCTCTAGTAGATACATATATTGAATTACAATAGACTACCAAACTAACACCAAAATATTCTATATCTTTTCAAATACAGCCCAATAATGAAGCGAAATAAGGCAAAGAAAATAGAGGTTCTAAAGTAATGGAAATACAAGTTTTTATTAAATAAAATACTTTATTAAAATATACCAAGCAATGACGTGACATACCATAGGAAAAGACAGCTAGAAACATTATATTTAGGTCCCAGATCCGCACGCCACCAAGCTTTGCAAGCAGCAAATGAACAGACAAACTTTCTGGAGAGGCAGATACTTGTAAACTTTCAAGTCCCCTACTAACAGGGCAATGCTTTTGAAGAATTTAAATGAATGCACTTAATTGTTACACTAGTCCGTATTGAAATTCAGTTTAGTGTAAACAATATTTCCGCTAGCCAACTATTTAAAAGCATTTGTTTAACTTCGTGAATGGGAGTTATAACTAGTTTAACTCGTGTTGTTTAGTGCTTTTCAATGTGGCTTGTAAGAGGTAAATAAGTATTGTAATCATATATGCTTACGTAACGACAATCCATCTTTTCGGGGTTAACAGAGATTTGAGTGACTTAAATCGTGTTTACGAGGGTCACTTATTTATTCATTTCTTGTAAAGAACTCAACAGCACATTACGAAAATAGACTACATGAATATGTTCACAATACTTTGGGCAAAAAATGAGTTACAATTTATTTATCGAAACATTTTGCAGAACGTTAAACATGTAAATTTAAGGTAATCAAGTTCAATCACAGATATTGCAATATATAATCTAATCCATATTATAGTTTTATAAACGCTAGGAACTATTTTAATATAATATATCCTGTAATTATAATGTATTGAAAATATAAACATATTCACGTCCTTAAATCCCTTTAGGTGGGCATAGTACTCAAAAATAACAATATCATAGCAAAACTACTGAGTATTGACTGTATGACATATTAGTCTTGGACAAAAAAGATCGCTAACTAGCTTCTGTTCTACCCGGCCTGTAGGATGCGACTTAGGAACCACGGGTATATGGAATCTATTGGACATTGAATTAATATAAAATGTCACCATATACCAGTAAAGCCAGCTGATTACAATCTATACAAATCCCAAACGCACCCAAGACGACAATTCTTATAAACGTAAGCATTAATAATCAATGACCTGTACTGTCGGGAGCGAAAGTTAATATATCATCTCAAGTACAGTGCCGATGACATGTTGAGTACAGACGCGTAATAAAGTGATTTTCGCCAAACAAGTGACGCCTGGATGAGATGTGTGAATCAATCATTCATTCACACGTTCACTTCACTAACAGGTCTCGTCTTTGTAGTGTTAGATAGTGATTTATGTTGGCACTAAATTGTTGTTTTGGTTGTTGCTTAAAATTGTTGGTGATGTTGAAGTGTATGTAAAAAAATTAATTTTCGTTATGAATGTTAAATGATTTCAAAAAATACTTTACTAACCTATAGGATTTTTAAATGAATCACACTTATTTAGACTGTTATAATAACAATTGTACATACATACATACACATCATGCCTGATTCTCTGTAGAGGGGTAGGCAGAGATCACGGAACCCCATTTGTCCCGATACTGACAGAGCATTTTCGCGTCATTGACACTCATACAACAGTTATTAAAATGTTTTATCTGTATAAAAGATAGAAAAGGTTTAGTTTACTCAGAATTGTTCACGATTTCGCTATTTTTTTTCCTTGATAAACCCCATACTAAATAAATTAAAGTAAATCAATGCAGAGGCAGCTTACATCAAATAATACACACTAATAACTTGAAATATACATAAAAAAGAATAAACAAAAAGAGATATTATATCTCTATGGTACCAAAAATATACTAAATGTAACTAAAAGCTTCTTCAATATTTGGTCTTTAACAAGCTTAGCTTAAATGAAAACTATAAACGTAAAACCAAAATTGGACGGGGTAAACCGCGTAGAACTAATACAGTTCAAATTGGAGACATTCTTCTCAAGGCGGGTGTAGTGAATAATAAGAAGAATAGAAGAGCCCGTATGAGAGTTAATGGATGTGAGTGAAGCAAGAGAGATTTGTAAGGACCTTTCCAGGTAGCGATCGATAGTCTCTGCCTATCCCCTTAGGGTAATAGGTATGAACACTGCACCCTAAGTATACTACTACAAGCGTGACCATCTAACAAACAATATTTTTAATTATTTACCTTTCGGCTATTTCTCTTTCATTTCGCCTCAGTAAACGCTGTGGGGTGTATTGTTTTATGACCACCCATTGATATAGTGAAATGAGTTTGTGCAGAAAGTATGTGAGATTAATTATAAAGAAATAGGTTTTATTTTTTTAAACTTTTAAAGTTTTGTGAATATTATTTTGTTATTCTATTTCATCCTTAATATGTCCCAAAGTAATTTGGCTCTTGAATAGAATAGCAATAAGGGAATCTTTTGAGCGGTGGAATATCAACTGGCTACCATTTTTATATATCAGTCTGATTGGCATTTGGTCTCAGACTGACTTTGATACTTTTGGTAAATGTGTCAATAATAATGTCATGTTAAATGATATCTTCAAGATCCTGACCTTGTTGAAAGGGACTTAAGAACGAGAATGACTTTATAACACATACATATATTCACGCCTTTACGTCCCTAAGAAGATAAGCAGAGACTATCGATGTCCACCTGGAACGGGTGACAAATCTCTCTTGCTTCATTCACACCCATTAACCTTCTCATACATACTCTTTTATTCTTCAAAATACTTTGAGAAAAATGTCTCCAAGGATGAATAATCAACTTTATTCTTGAATATTGAAAAGAATGTGTCCGATTTGATATAAAATATCTCCTAAACTATGAAACTGTATGCAACAAAGCTTTCATGTGTTCATTTGTAGCTATGACGTAAGCCGCTCGTTCGTTAGCCTTACCGTCATAATTCCTTCGGCGGGCGTGTATGTGGAGTTATCCCGAAATTATCTCGCTAAGCTCGTGTTCGGACAGATTTATGGGGCCTTGTTTGAATGAGTGCCGTGCATTGTTTGTGCACAAGCATTAAAATCGTGTTAGAGTACGACAAGAAAGTTGGAGATGATTTGTGTTTTTGGAAAGGTGTAAAGTGAGTTATTTTCAATCGGTTTGATATTATGTAGAATGTGGAGTTAAGTGGTTAAAATCTGATTTTGTTTCTTTCAGATATCATGCTGAAAACTGTTAATATTATGGAGTATTTTGTTGTATAATTAAGGGATGTGAATGTATATGTATTTTTCTTCCACGAGCAAAACAAGTATAGTATCGGTAGAGTGTGTTTAAGGTGCGCAAAAATGGTTTGACAGGACTGGAAAAGATGAGAATCCGTGATCTCTGCCTACCTTCATACAAGGAAATTAGCGTGTTCATGCAAAAGAATCTTGTTTCTAACAGTATTTTAGTGAATTCGAGAGTTAATATTCGTATTTATTTACTATATTAAAGCAGCTCGTATCACGCTAAAATTAAATAAAAATACAGAGTTTATATTAAAATAACAGATATAGAGTTTACACTCACATATTTTTCTGCACACATATTATCACATTCTTTTATAACATCAACCCCCCAAACCTTCATCCAAATCCTGTCTCAAATAAAGTTCACGCGGTCATAAATTAGTCCGGCCCTATCTCATCGCGTCAAACGTCACATCGATTTAATGGCGCTCGAAAACGTCGAACCCTTTTCGGACACGGAGGGATCCTTGTTAGACCTCTGGGGATCTTATTGACAGACCACTAATGGATCCCGGGATGTCACATGTCGTCGGGTTTTACATAGTTACTTATATGTCTGAATAGTAAGTGTGTTAACTGTTTTTTTTATATTTAATTAGCGACTCGCTCCGGTTTCGCACGGGTATATAATATATAGCCTAATCCACTATTTAATGGATGTTATCATACATATAAACCTTCGTCTTGAATCATTCTATCTATTAAAAAAAATCGCATCAAAATCCGTTGCGTATTTTCAAAGATTTAAGCATACAAAGGGACATAGGGACAAAGAAAGCGACTTTGTTTTATACTATGTAGTGATTGTATTTGTGATTTGATTACGGTTGGTAATGAAGCGTAACTTGTAAATGGTGACATGGCTTACCACCTGTCATATTGAGTACTGACTATCTGGCCAACACGTGGCTTCGAGGTGGTCATAGAATTACTACCTTCGCAATTTTGGAGACGGACACCTGAACCTCTGACTAACCCGCAAGGGTTAATGGTCTTGAACGCTTATGTATGTATGAAGCGTAACTGATATTCAGAATCTTACTTTGTAATTTACGTTGTTGGACATATGAGTCAGAAGTTAATTCATGTATTTAAATAAGTTATGTATCTACTGCTAATTTGTAAGTAGGGAAAGTTAAACAGAGTAGTATATGTTTACAAACATATTTTTTTGTGATAGAGGTACTAGGTTCGAATCCGGACTCTGGCATGTACCAATGAATGACATTTTAATGTGTTATTTATTCATTTACGTACATAATTAACAGTCGCTAACGGCGAGTGAAAACATCGTGAGGAAACCTGCCTATCCCTCAGGTTAGGTCAGTGCCCATGTACGGCGATACGGTTCAGTACCTATCACGTTGGGTGCTGTCTATCTAGTGATACGCGGGCTTCGAATGACCCATACCTAACATGCCTTTGAAATTTCGGAGATGGGCACTCAAGCCTCTGACAACCCCGCCATAATAAAAAAGGAGTGTGTATACACAAGTCGTAAAGCGTATGTATATGTAGATACTCTAACGACTTACCAAATCATACTTTCATCAGTAAAATACTTTATCTACCCAAATTTTCTTCATAATTTCTTATTTTATATAACAAGTTTATTTTCTACAAATACCCTTAGTGAAATTGAGAAAATCCACTCTATCCCCTTATTAAATGAGCGAGAAATAAAGGAGTGAAAAGGGAAGGTTCTTTAGGTATTAAGGCAGACAAACAACATGTGACGCTTGACGCTAATCGCCTTAGAAAAGGCTCTAGAGGAAAGAAGGCTGTAATAATAAGAGCCTTCTTGGGATTAAGACCGTACTTACATGTCCATGTGCGTTATAGAACCTTTCGATAGTTAATTGCGATAGACGTTATGTTATGGTAATGGAAATTGCTGTGAAGATCTGTCACATGGATTGATGATTATTTTTCTAAAAAAAAGGAGAAAAAGTTATATAAAGATGGAATACGATTAGTTAGGAATTATGAATACATGTTATGAGTGAAGTGAAGAAGAAGTGAAGGGCGGTTACGTAGGGGCCGGCCTAATAAGACATATAACAGTCAGATAGATGCTATATTGAAAAAAGGTGACGTTAGGTGTACCTATAACCGCCGAGAGTGTATGAGAGGATGTATGAATGTCAATGAAGCGAAATCGGTCTGTCAGGATTGGGACGAATGGGGATCCGTGATCTCTGCCTACCCCTCTACAGGGAATCAGGCGTGATGTGTATGCATGTATGAATACATGTTAACAGTCTATAATCTTGATAGAACATGCATACATAATATGCCAAACAACTTGTATACATACACTCCTTTTTTACTATGGCTGGGTAGTTAGAAGTTAGAGTGTCCATCTTCGAAATTTCCACTCAAGGCCCGCTCTCGATGAAACGTAGAAAAATAAAAATAATTACACATGGCATTCACATAAAAAAGCAATGAAATAGAATTAAGAATATATTTTGTGACCTCTTACATCATAAATAAACAATTAAGCAGTGCTTATGTGCTGCTAGTACATCCCAATATGAATATTAAATATCTCTACCTCTTGATTATAAAAAGGCAGTTGATTACAGATGCTATAAATGTAATATGGTAACATTATTGTATCTTAGAAAAAAATATTACATTCCACAAAAACAAATTCAACCCAATAAAATTCACAAAGAAAAACTTTTTGAACAAGTTAAGCTCATTAAGACCATGCTTCCCATTAAACTGCGGGTACCAAGTTCTTTTACCAGCCAGGTAATTGATATGAAGGGAGAAGTTAGATAGATTTTAATAATAATCAATTTGTACCATAATGTAACGGGAGGGAAAAAATGAAAATATGCTGTGTAAAAGAGAATATATTATTATAGAGCATTATGAAAATAGCAAAAATATATACATATAAAAGCATTTACATGACGGAAAAGACATAGTATAGATAGAGATTCAATCTATCGCCACATTGAATTGTCTTGACATTTTTTTTTGCTTCACTTACACCCATGAACCTTCGCATACATGATCTTCTATTCTTTACTTAACGTGTACACCCTCTTTTCAATATAGTAAAAAAGATGCAAATATAATTGTGATTTTATGTAAGTTTAAATATGTATAAATATGGTAAAAAGCTATGTATAATATTTATATATAGACAACTGTGGGCGCTTAACGTCTATCACGTAACTTCGCATAATTCCTAAAACTAGTTTGATGAAACGTGAATTTGAGAGAAAGCTTTAAATAGTTTTTACTAAAGCCTTTTAATACTATGAAAGGGAGTACTGTACCTAATGCATTGCACAGGATAAGATGTAAAGTATGAATAGTGTTTAAGATAATTTAACAATATAATTTAAATCTAATTTGCAACAAAAATACACATAATTAATTTTTGTATATTTAAGATAGTGAAGAAATTTTCAGTTAAAATAACACCAAAAATCTTACAGTAACCTACAAACATTTTTTTCTTCGAACAGCCAAAACAGAATGTCAAAGCAAAAGCCTCTTTCTGCAAAATGTGATTCATTTGTCAAAACAAAGCTACAAGGAGACCCCGGGTTCTAATTAGAATATTTTTAATAACAAAGCTAAGGGCTGTTAATTGCCGGCCCGAATAATTAATTTGTTTCTATTCGGCGAAAATAGCAAAAGGCATTTTTGTACAAATGATTTTTCGGCTAAATTTTGTAGCTTGTAAAGTAAAATGTGAGGTTTCTAAGGAATTTGTTATATATAAATTTTTTTTTTTTTTTTTTTAATTAGTTTATTTTAAGTCGCTTCAACAACAAGGTCATTAGCGACCACATTAGGACAATACTTAAACTATACTTAAAAACTAAATTAACATTAACACAGTAAAACCTGTCAATTTACAAATTGGTTCTAACTCATGAAACATTAGGCTGTTCATATCAACTTGTGCAGTTCGATATCTTTGAGAAATTTAAGGGTCTTGTTATAGTTTGGTTCGCGAAGGCAAGCACCTAAGTCACCCGGCAAACCTGCCCGCAACCGCTCAGTCTGATACCCAGGGCAGCAGACCAGAAGGTGCGAGACAGTCAGGTCAGACGGACATCTAGCACATCGGGTTTGTTGCTCTTTTGTAATGAGGTGTATGTGCGAAATGTTGGTGTGGCCGATTCTCAGCCTAGTTAGTACCACTTGGTCATTTCTATTGGTAGGAGATGGTGTCTTCTCAAAGATAGATTTTCGGATATTATAGTTATAAATTTTCGAAAGTTGGTTCTTTTCAATCCACTGCTCATCCCATAGCTTCTTGAGCAACATCCTTACGTGTTGGTTGAAGTCGTGGCGGTTGCACGGGATTGAACCATCAATTGAATCCGCCGTAGTAGCTATCTTCGCCTTCGTTGCCACCAATACCACAATGGCCCGGGACCCATAGAAGATCTACTTTATAACCTCGGTCAAGCAGGTCCAAAACAGCGTGCTGAACACTATTAATCATTACATTGTGCTTTTGATTTTGTAAGGCTGTGAGACAAGACTTCGAATCTGATACTATCAGGGCGCTTTTCCGGCTCCGGTTTTCCGGTTTTCCGATGAGCTCTATAGATTTCAGTATAGCGACCGTTTCGCAGGTGTAAACTGAAGAGTAATCAGGGAGTCTGTATCGGAAGCTTTGGCTTTCTGATAGTATAGCGCAGCCCGCTTTACCATTTACGACTGATCCATCCGTGTAATATACTGGGTAATCCTTATATATAGTGTGCATTAGATCAAAAAACTTTTGTTTATAAATTAAGTCTATGGTATCATTTTTTAAATGTTGTGTCAAGGTGAGGTTGATATGAGGAAGTAACTTATTGTCTTCCCATGGCGGCAATATATAGGATTTCTCTTCAAAAATTGAAGGCAACACTGTATTAATTTCAGCTAAATATCTTTTAACCCTAACGCGAAAAGGATTTGGAAGAGTGTGATGAGTTTCATAAGCTGAATCGTGAATGGATGGACTCTGGTAGCTACGGAACGTTATGGATTGTGTGCATGTAATTAATTTTGTTAGATATGAAATACACAGTTGTTTTCGCCTAAAGCTCAACGGGGCCTCGGAAGACTCGGCCAGGATGCTATCTACGGGGCTCGTCCTAAAGGCTCCCAGAGCGAGTCTTAAACATTGATTTTGTATTACTTGTAATGCTCTTAACGTATGCGAGGAGGCAGAATCATATATTATCGAGCCATAATCGAGCTTCTGGCGAATGAGAGCCTTATATAGCCTCATCAAACAGCCTCGGTCGGAGCCCCAACGGATGGATGATAACAGTTTAATGATGTTCGTCTTTGTATTGCATGCTGACTTGAGATATTTAATGTGGGTTTTGAATGAAAACTTTGTATCAAAATAGAGACCTAGTAATTTTATAAAGCGCACTTGTTTTATGGACTGATTATTCAGTTGGAGGTTAATGCTATCAGTTAGCCTTTTCCTTGAAAAAAGTATTGCCTCTGTCTTATTTTCCGAAAATTTGAACCCTGTGCTCCTCGACCACTCGCAGAGATTATTTAAGGAGTCTTGTAATGTCCTGCATATTGAGTCGACACTATTACCACTACACAGAATCGTCAGATCATCCGCGAACAAAAATCCTTTAGTGGGCATTTTGACTGCTGAAAGTATGTCATTTATTACGACAAGAAAAAGGATTACACTTATGACTGACCCCTGAGGTAAACCATTTTCAGTAGCGACTGAACTTGAGAGAGTGTTGTGGATTCGTACTTTAATAAATCTGTCTTTCAGAAAGTTATTAATAAATGCCATGATATTGCCCGTGATGTTTATCGCCTTTAACGAAGTTAAGACCCTATGTTTCCAAACCATCTCATAGGCCTTTTCAAGGTCCAGTGCTACGGCTATGACCTGTTTTTGAGCTGCAAATGACCGAAGCATCTCGTTTTCAAAGTTTACTAAAAGATCGGTAGTAGAGTGTAACTGTCGGAAACCAAATTGATTGGTAGATAGATGCTTATTCACTTCCAAATACCACCTTAATCTTTTGCTAATGATTTTTTCCAATAGTTTGCTAAGGTTGCATGTTAATGCTATAGGTCGGTAACTATTGCATGATGTGGGTAACTTCCCTGGTTTTAATATGGGTATAACAACGGCTTCTTTCCATTGATTGGGAAATATCTGATTCTTCAATAGGAAGTTATACAGCATTAGTAAGTATTCCAGGGTATTTTTAGACAGGTGTTTTAATATTTGGTTTGGAATGTCATCAGGACCAGGGCTACTATTACCTAGACCGGCAATGACGCTCAACAGTTCGTGCATTTTAATGTCACTATTGATGGGATGACTATTGTCGGTAAAATTAAAATTACACTGTGATTGCTCTTGATCAAATTTGTGGGATATAAAGTGAGGATCGTAATTGGCTGTGCTGGAGTTATTTGCGAAATGGTGTGCTAATAGATTAGAGTTCAACGCGTCATTTTTACGTAACTGTCCGTCTGGATGTTGCAGGACGAGGTGCCTGGGTCTAGTGTTTCCCTTAGTTACACTTTTGATTTTCTTCCAAACCTCTCCTGGAGGCGTTGAACTTGTAATATTTGCCACATATTCCTCCCAATGTCTTTTGCGTGATTCTTTCAGAACTCTTCGGGAAAATGACCTTTTTTTCTTATATTCGATTTTATAATATGAATCTTGGGCATTTGATAGGGAATCTCGATTTTTCCTATATAATCTGAAAGCTTGCTTGTACTTTTTTACTGATTCATCACACTCATCGTTCCACCAAGGGACTTGCTTTTTCTTGTGATAACCTGACGATTTTCTTATATGATTTTTTGCTGCATTAAGGATGAAATTGTTGAATTTACTAGTTAAGTCAGACGCTGAATCGCAAGTCGTTCTTAAGTCTGGCAAGGTATGCATGGTTGTATCGAGTTCGTTCTGGAATGCTATCCAATCAATGTTTTGAAATTTCCATCGAGGAGGGGACTGAGGTTGATCTTCGGAACCACCGTCAACACTCGAGCGTATTATTATAGGAAAGTGATCGCTATCCGCTAACTCCTCCATGACATTCCATTCGAAATACGTTGATATATTTCGCGAAGCCATGGATACATCGATACAACTTGTACTGCCGTTTGCGCTATTGAAATGGGTAGCTTCTCCCGTATTTAATATCAACAAGTCATTTTGTACATCCAACCAATCGGCTACGATATTACCCCTACGATCGCATTTAAGCGAACCCCAGATGTTATGGTGGCTATTAAAATCTCCCAGCAAGATAAAAGGTTTTGGCAATTGAGACACTAAGTTATTTAATTCAATTTCAGTAAAGTTATAACTATTAGGAAGATATATGTTGCAAATAGTCATGGCAATGGGATACTTTATTTTAACAGCTACAACTTCAAGACAAGAGTTAAGTGAGACTTGTGTAGGTAACGCTTCGGCTTTCACATAGCAAGCCACTCCTCCGCTTGCCCTGTTGCAAAGGAGCCTGTTTTTATAAAAGTGTTCGTACCCCGGTAAAGCTGCGCACTGACTAGCCTTAAAGTTGGTCTCCTGTAGGCAGATACAAGTCGGATCCAGCTGCCTCAACAGATATTTAATGTTTTCATATCTTTCGTAGTATCCATTTACGTTCCACTGTAGTATGAAATGAGACATAAGTAGTAATATATGTATAACAATAAAAGATATAAATGTATGAATGTGTGTAGTTACGCTGTGTAAAGCAAGACACTAGGAATCAGAATCAGAAATAGTACCTTCGTGAACCAACTGTAACTTACCCAAGAAACGTGACATTTTGCTCTTTAATGTTTTGTTCAGGAAGGGATAAATCTTCTCACACATCTGTTTAAGTCCGTGTGGATTGTCAGTGTAATCCACTAACAATTCACTCAAGTCCTTGCTGCCTTTTGAATTCTCGACCAAGCTAATCAATTGGTTTATGTCTAGGACAAAGCTTCCAGAAGGGTCAATTTCCGTTATTTTCTTGCGAATATCTTCCCATGTTTCACTATCACTTGTGATGATACGCTTAGCCTTTTTCTTGTCGTTTTTGCGCTTTGTTGCACTTTGTTCACTACCACTTGAAACCAAGCAACTATTATCTTCAGGATCAGAAGGTTTCTCAGGAGCAGCCATTGGCTTGGAAATGATCGATTGGGATGAGTTTGACGTCGCAGGGGAGTGTAGCCTTTTGGTGCCCTTAGGAAATTCAGGTTTTTCCAAGGTCTTGGATGCATCTTCTGTCTGGGTGTTTTCCTTTAATTCCTCGTTGTTACTTCCAGAGTTAGAAGGACAGTTTCTGGCCAAATGACCTTCACAATGGCAGGCAAAAAATTTCAAACCTTCTTTTGAGACATAGATCCAGTAATTTGTTTCCTCGTATGTCACTTGAAAGGAGTCAGGTAGTTTTATTTCATCTTCAGGGGTGACGTACAATTGTCTTCTAAAGCTCAGTATGTGTGAGAACCTGGGGTCTGATCCACCCACTTTCACGTAGGATATTGACGACATAAGCTGGACGTTTAGTTCCTTTAATCTGGACTCCAGAACGTAATGAGGGATTACGGGGCAAACATTCGATAACACTATTCTCTTATTACGCGTTATTAAAGGTCGAATAAGTAGCAACCTTTCTTTTATTCCAATGGACTTTTTCTCTTCGATTAACTTATCGACAGTTTTCTTCGAGTCAAGGAAGAAGCATATGCGCTCGTTTGAAATCCGAGACATGAACCGAATTGTTGACGGCGGAGTGACTATCGCGAGGGCTTGCAAGTATTCGTTGAGCGTTATTCCTTCGATGGAATCGATTACAATGGCTTGGTCTTTTTTGGGGAACTGTCCGTTTGTTGCTACATTAGCATAACTTTGTGGCTTACTTGATGGGTTTTGAGATTCCATTGGGGTGAGGTTCATTGGTTGGGTAGCTTTGGTGGGATTCATTATATTAACACAATAAGCGCGTAACACGCGTCGCACAATTAGTTATTAGCCACATGTACAATTCTCGAGCGAAAACTGGTTTTGTTTGCACTGATAACAAATGACACGCGAGACGTTCGCTTTGACTGCGCATGCAGCGAGAACTGTATATATAAATTGTTAAGACATAATGGAAGATTTTTAACGAATTGGTTATAAATAAATAGGAATTATTACCGAATGAACTATTGTATGAATAAGTATTATTAAATGTATATTTTATTTTACAATATTTAAATATAATGTAATTCATACGAAACTAATATTAATGTAAATAAATCATATTAACCAATTCTTTCAAACTACTGTCGCTTCATTAAATGCACCTTCAAATTCACACTCGATGGTTATAGGAACATACAATTTCCTCATTTTCAAAATGCCATATAATATATAGTACATCTTGAGGTCCCGTTATGTGTAGCTGCTTCCCTGCAGGACGACGGTCGTGATATGTATATACATATAATAAAATGAAGATTTTAAGTACTAAGATAGTCTGATACTAGACTGTATATCATATCACTGGACTAACTTCATGATGGGACATGATTTACATATTTATTGCTTATTACAAATTTTCTGACAATGAATTTCCTTCCCAAAAATATACATCTTTCTAATTTCTTCAAAAGAAACTTAGCAGGCATTTACGTTATAAAATTTAAACACTAACTGTAACTTTAAACATTAATTTAAAAAGTCTTTCCCCGAACAAGATTCAAAAATCGCAACATACAAAATGCTCTTTGAAAAGAAGCAAGATAAATGTCATTTTTAAACTCACAACCTCTCGAGCCTACAGGTCGGTTGTATTCAGCCTCGCAGCCTTAATGAGGCCGAGCAATTTACGAGATTACGTTTCGCTTCTCGTTACGTAAATTGCATTCGGTGCTACGACTGCGAACTACGAACTTTCTGTCAAAGGCTGCACTCAGCCTGCGATATTATTAGCTCTGTTTGGATTTGGTTCAGCTGGCATACTGATTCTTTTCTCACGTCTTTAGATTGACATTATTATAAACAAACAAGCGTAAACAAATTAAAACTTTAAACTTAAAATATCTTTATAATCATCGCTAAAAATTATAACAAGCGTTTTTTGAAGTTAGATAGTAACTAAAAGTTTTGAATTAATAATAACTCACGTTTATACAGGGTTACAGAAAAAGTTGACCTAGATCCGTTAAGGGCGTGTAGTACACATTATTTCTGAATGATTTCACTATGGAACCCCGCTCCTAAACTTAACTCTTTTCAAGATTTTCAAGTTTTAATTTCTTCTATGAAAATGCCTAATTTTTAGGCTATTGAATTGAATATATTGAATTTTTTTGACTCTTATGATTATATTTTTGGTTTTTTACATAAATATTAAAATGCTTAATGACCTTAATGACTAAAATTGCACGTAAGTTAACTAAATAGGTCGTTGTAGACGATCAAAACTTAAGAAAATAAGTACAAATTATTAAAAAAATATTTTTCTTTTCTGTATATCGCAAGAAAATATTATAGCACTTGCTCTGCAGATGTACTTGAAAACATCTACATTTTATCAGCTATCCAACGAGGTGTAACAATGTAGGGTTTTATTTAAACTCATAGAAAAAAATATACTTAAAAAGGTTCAGGTAGTAGGTCT
The DNA here is from genome assembly GCA_030578115.1 of Leucoptera coffeella. Classification (NCBI taxonomy): domain Eukaryota; kingdom Metazoa; phylum Arthropoda; class Insecta; order Lepidoptera; family Lyonetiidae; genus Leucoptera; species Leucoptera coffeella. The sequence continues at coordinate 66,148 of JAMBLF010001116.1, forward strand.
AACGGGGCCCTCGGCCATGGCTACGGCAACGTAGCCGAAACGTCGTGTTAATAAAGGTAATTTTATTATATATAAACTTACGCGATAAGTCCCGTTAATTATTAATCATGAGTATAAATCGTGAATCTCGTATTTTCTTTTACCTTAAACTATTTAACTATTTATAGTATAGTGGCGCTGTGTAAACATTTACTATTTGTTAGATTTAATTTTTTTAATATTTGTATTGTTTGTATTTTTTTTTGTTTTTGTACATTTATTTTTATTTTGTTCAATAAAACCTATAATGTTTAACCAATAAAATACATTACACATCTCCATATATCATAGTAAACAAACCTACCACCCTATTTGACAAGTTACCTAACACAAAAACAACATACATGTTTACTTGTTCACAAGCCACTGTCTCAATAGACCCGACGTTGTTTGTTGCGCCCGCAGCGTCTATATAGGGGCCAAACAAACTGTTAGCTAATGTAAATAGTGGGAGAAAACAGGTAGCGATCTGTTGGGAATAAGAGTGTATGGCTAGTCTATTTGGGAATGCACATGTACATATGAATGAATGTTTAAAGATAGGTTGGTTGTAAATAGTAAGGTACTAGTTTACTTATATTAAACGTGTTTATTAATCGATAAAATATTTCTCAACACAGGGTTAAAAAGTTGTGAGTTTATATTATACATATATGATTGTCTGTGTAAATAATATATATGCTAATAAATGACCCAGTTTTCATGTTTCTAAGGTTCTGTACACCTCGATAGGGATTAAAGGACGTGAATGTATACGTATGTCCGTGAAATCCTCACATGAAATTTCTAGAATCTGTATGGTTAATTTTTAGTATCTGTTAAGTTTATGTTTTTATTAAAGAAAAGGTCAAATATATGTTACACTTATCAGCAGACACTTGAAAAGTGCTTATATGATATATCATGGAATTTTAAAATCCAAAAGTCTTAACAATCATTGACCACTCGTGTGTCCTACTTAGATACACCTAAACCTCTGACTTCCCCGCAAGGGTTAATGGTCGTGAACGCGTTTGTCTTATAGTATAAACTCTACATAATATAATCTAATTCATATCTGGCCCCGACACAAACATTCGCGCAAACACATAACACTCGCATTACAATAAGTGCTAGTGTCAGGCACTTTGTCTTTAGGGAGGTTCCATCATAGCAGGCGCACGAATAAAAAAGCGATAATCGCCACCAAGCATGGCGGCCATAAATCAGAAGTATTCTGGAATAAGGGTGGTGTGGAGAGTGTTTGGTCCAAATATTGTGTTCGAACTGTGACGGAGTTAAGTCTGCAGTGACATTTTTATTATGATATATCTAAAGAAGGGTTAAGTTTGAAAGATAAGATGAGTCAATGTGTTTTCGATGGATATAAAAATACGAAGGTTAGTATGTTTTTAACTGAACTAAAGGTTTGTATTCATTAATGCCTATCCCATTGAAGACGTAGAGGCATGAATATATGAATGTGTTAACAAAAAAACATTACATGTTCAGCGCTAGTTTGAATAGAACAAAAGGTTACGATAACATTTCTATACCTTTACCATTTTATAAACACAATAAACGTAGGTAATGTATGATCTAATGAAGCCATTAACAAAGTGAAGAAGACAGCAGTTTTCAATCTTTTCAAGTTCCTAACCACATGTAAATTTGCATGTTATGTATGCATGTAAATTTCTACTAACAATATTATATACCTCAATCTAAACCCAAAACGGGATGAGAATGAAAAATTGTAATGACATAAATTGCTATAATTGTATATGCAACACATCCATCCAAATATATCTATTACTATCAACAACTCTTACCGTACTACGAATTTGTCCCTCATAGTAATGGTTTGCGTCATCAAGTCTTTATCACGTCAAGGGAGACCTGCCGTGCGATTGAGGAAGTGGAATAAAAAAGCGATAATCCGTAGCAGCCATGGTAATCCGTAGCAGCCACAATCTCCATAAATCTGAAGAGCTTGCAGTTTAGCTAAGCATAGATTGAAATGAAGATAGAATATATATTTATACATATATGTATCAATACAGTCTCTTTTTGAGTGAGTGTGGTTTATTATGCTTTTGTATTAATTTTTAGGATGAAAATGACTTCTAAGCCTATTTTTCTGAGAATTAAACACCAATGTAACGAAACGTTTCAAAAGCTATAAATATTATATTTTCCATATTATTGCAACGTAAACGATAACGGCAACGTAACGGTGGGTAACGGTAAACGTAGTGTAGGACGTTCTCCTGCTAGGTGGACCGATGACCTGAAAAAGGTCGCTAGTAGTTGTTGCCTAAGGGTCACGAGTAATCGTGTTTTATGACGTACTCTTGGGGAGGCCTACGTCCAGCAGTGGACTGACGTAGGCTGGTTGATTGATTGATTATTTATAAATTTCTGTTGAACATACCAAAACTTATGCATTTATTCGTGCTTTCCACAATGAATTTCCTACCTAACAATTACTGACTATCACCATATATAGACACAAAAGGTCCATATAGATACTACACCTCAATATTTCCTTCACAAATATAACATGCAAAATCTCTTGAAACATTCCTTAAGAACTTTTCTCATATGAGTGAAAAACGCCTTTAAGGCTTCACTTCGGACACTCACGCCCCAGTTGGCGTCGCTCCAGAAGGAACTCTTTGATTCAACACCTCCTTTGTGAGTCTTGGTGCTTTCAGGGACTTAGAAAAGCTAGGTAGGTTTGTGTATACATACATATAAAATAAAGGTCAAGTTAAATAAAATAAATGTCAAGTAAAAAGATATATTTAAGTGAAGTAGCGGTTATGTATGGGCTGACCCAATAAGACGTGTGATAGTCAAAGAGACGCTGATCTCTGCCTAGAGTGGTATTCTACAGGAAATCAGGCGTGATGTGTTTGTATTTGTACATGTATGTGTCAAAAACGTATCATACAAAAGTCATTCATTTTACAAATACATAAATGCAGGTAACACCAATTTATATCTGATATATATTTATATACCTCCATACGATTGCATATACCACTACCTAAGCAACAACTATAGTCATTAAAGAGAATGAAGTAATAAAATTACACAATAACACAAAAATTACACGAATAACATATAGTTATACTACGATGAATTTAAAGAGAACAGAGAGAATAGAAAAATACAAATCAACTAATTGCCTCATGTATAGTTTTAACTTTAAGTTTACGTTTATAATTCTATCCTACTATTTAGACATATCAGCTATGATCATACATATGTTATAAATTTTGACCCTTTGCGGGTAGACCAACAACTCAGGTTGACCGGAAGTTGTGACCGTTGAATACGAAGTGTGTTTCCGTTTCCGGTAACGCCTGACACAATGGCTGCCTCGAACAATACATCTTCATTCCGCCCTTAAATGACTTGGTCTTGTCACAAAAGGTGTATGAGGTGAGATTGCAGGTAATATCGCCTTATCTTTCTAGAGAGATATATGAATCATATTCCTTCTAGTCCATGATGTTAATAAAAACAAAATTGATTATATTTGTCGATCAACTATGAAAGTGTCACTTATGATTCATTATATATAACAATTTATAATACTAACAAAGTTACAACCATTCTACGTGTAATAAATATAGAATTCGTAATTTTAATGTGATGGTTACATCAAACGAGTTAGAAAGAGTTATTATACTTTGGAAACTCTGTTAAACCCAAACGTTATATAATGAACTTAATATAATTATCCTAGAAAAGACCAAATTGTAAATAATAATAATATAATGTTAATAGTTGTATTAAGGGTATTGTTCGCGGAAATGAGCGAAACGAGTGTTTTCATTTTTCAGTTTAAACCTATTTAGAACTTACTGACACCTATCATACTTTAAAGATAACATAATGAAAGACTGAAATTGATGACTGAAGTAGTTTCAAGAGTAAAATATCAATAATTACGTAAATATAAAGGCATAAAGTTGATAAAAAATCAGAAAAATGGCGCAAACAGGGTTTTGTATTTTTTCGTTTATATTGTCACAGATTAAGATCTGAAATCAAAATATACAATAATGGGTTCTCTAAATACTAAATAATTTGACTAAAAACATATTAGGTCCTGTTTTATTCATAATACTGCAGTTTTCGTAAGTATAAAACGCCCAATTTTGGGCCGCCATCTGTTTCATACATTTTTATATGGACAGCTTACGCGTCCGCCGCGAGTCGCTAGTTTCAATAGATCGCGTTCAGAATTTGGCGAATGCCAGCGTGGGGAGCACGTCCATTTTGTTGGCGATCACAGCTAAACCGCTAGATAATCACACGAGATCAGTTATTTCTTAGTTCAATAAGTGAAATTTGGAAAACAATGTGTAATCACTTTGGTGTTTGATGTTATTGCTTATTATATCACAAGCGATTTTTTTCTTTCGAAGGGAACTGCTAAAGTTGATTTATTCTACATGTATATTTTAAGAAGTATTTTACTTGATGCGACGCCATATTTGATATAAATTTATTCTTGCGTCATTTATGCCTATGACAGGTATATGTTAGACATGATATGAAACAATTATGATAATTAATGTAAATAATTTTGATTTACCGCTTGATGTTTCGGATATTATATCAAGAAGTTCAGAATATACATACATGATACCTACTGACATCACTTCAGATTTCTTTCCAGTAGGTAGGCAGCAATTAGTGAACCCCAGGATAGGTTGTTTATGGTGTATATATATATATATGTATGTATGTATACACACACATATACATAATTATATATTATGCATAGTGACCGTGACCGAATTCAGGGTAGTCAGAGGTTGAGTATGCATTTGTGATGCTCGAAATCATAAATATGCATTTGGGATACTCTTTGGCAACTTGAATTAGAGTTTTTAGCGTACTGCAGAATAGGTTATACGGTACCGGACAGATATACGGATAGAACGGCAGCTAGTTAGTTTTTGATTTTTTTTACGACTCAGACTCGTCTCATGGTTGCTATGGAAATCCGAATTCAGTCACTAGGCTCTTATAACGGAGTTGGAGGTCGCACCAAAAAATGACCCTATTTATTATACCTATCCTGCAGCCCAAAATTTTACTCAGATATTTGTACTTTTACTGTAGGTATTTGTTTGCCTCGTCAAACTTTACGCATAAATCGAAGAAATTATATTTTTCGAAGTTCTTTTACAGCTCAAAACCATACGAAAATACAAGCGCAGTACCAGGATCACAGACTCCTATAGGAGGTCGGGTTAGGGTATTCACTCAAGTACGTTCCATTATACTATTTGTTAATCCTACTATAAAATTACAATTATTTACCACAAGTGATTTATTATTCAAATATTGGTTACTTTTATATATTTATGACTAAAATGTTTTTAATATACATATATTAATAAATAATAAGTTGTCGAATAATCTGATTATAATCTATTAATGTTTGTTTCGTTTACAAATTGATACGCGGAACGTACGTAATGCGATCCGCCATGACAATAAAGTTTGTTATGATTTTGTTATATCAAGTTTGATGTGATTTATTTCAGTGTTTTTGAAACTATCGTAGAGTGGAACCTGTTTATATCGCAAACATTAATAACATTACATAAAATATCCCCTATTATCCCGCCGCATTGTTTTGTGAATCGATATTTATAGAAAAATGCTTCGTCACTCATAGCATAAGAAGTTACAAATGAAATAACAATAATTTATCTGCAAGAAATCTAATTCATCATACTGATTTGATATTAACTTATATTAGCTTTGATTTAAACTTATTTTAGATATAAAAACATACTTGGCCACTATTAAAACAGAAAGGTAACCTCAAAAGTATTTATCCCAGAGATAAACCAGGGGCTGCAATTGTTTTACACGGGACTTGTTTCTATAACAAAACATCAACTTTGTTTTGGAATAAGGTAGTAGGTACGAGTATTTGTGAGAACATAGTAAACTAACTTGACGCATACTGTTTAGAAATGATATCAAATGTATTCATAGTATTTACAACAAACCGATATAAAGAATGGTTTCATATTTTATAATATTAAGTACTAAATATTATGTAAATCCACTAAGTTCGATAACAAATAAAAGCTAAAACATGTAAAAAATTCTAGATTCCCATACAGATTTCTATTGAGTCTAACAAACCACTTTTACAGAACCAAATATTAGTTTATGTTGTATAGTTACTTCAAAACGTAAAAGTAGCTATTATAGTATTCTTATATCCAAGGTATTGTTTTTAATTATTACGATTAATTATGCTAAATACGCTAAATAAATACGCAATAGGCATAGTTTACGCGAGAGCATGGAGGGAAACGGCGCGCGCGGCGCAGCGCGGGAGCTCTCGCCGCCGCGGCCGCCGGGAGCACCGCAAGGCGCTCTCTGCTCTATTACGGGCACTAATAAAATTATATAATAGGTATCTCTGAGAATACACTGAAATATCTTCTTTTTCTTCATCTATGTAATAACTTTTATATATAATTATTTACATACATAACGTCGTAAAATACGGTATAATGTGTATAGGTGCTTTAGGTGGTTAATTGTATTGCTATAAAATATTGTTTATTAAATTAAAACACAAATTTTTACTATCTGGTAGTCCTGTGTTTCAAAGCTAAGTTTAAACCTATATAATTTTCTGTGACGCAAAAAGCTTTAGATAAGCGGCACAGAGGTGCACATAGTTGACGCGAGCGCGCTGTGCGCCGCCGCCGCCGCCGTTGCAAAGGGGCGCGGCGGCAGACACAAATCGCTCTCTGCTCTAAAAGCTGGTTTACACTTTGATTAGTACGAGTGTAAGTGTGTGGTGCGATTAGTATCCATTAAACTTTGAGTGCAGGTGATTTAAGTATAATAAAATAAGGATTAAAAGTTGTAAAGCCATTCATGTTTTATATACTCCTTCATAAATTTATAAGTTATGTATTCGTTGCACTTTACCATTTTGTATAACAACAAGCGTGCACGCATTCTAAACTCTGACAAGACCAGACGTGTTTAGTGGCAGGCACGCTGTAAGTGAGGGGGCAGTGACGGAACGCTGGACGAGGTTACTCGCAAAAAAATAGAACTCATTTCCATATACAGGAAATAACTTGCACTAATTAGTAGATGTCCATACCTAGTCACTAATCAAAGTGTAAAGTAACCTTAACACGAGCATTTATAAAATTAAATAATAGGTACCTATTATTACAAACAATATTTTAGTGCAGTAACCATTACTTACACACATTATAGTATACTTATTTCAGGAGCTTATATAAGTAGTAAATTGTATATCAATACACGATGTGTGCTTGCAAATTTTAACACCTACAGAGAAAGAAGAAAAAAACTTTATTCACTACATTAACAAAACACAAACATGGAAAAAATATATGTAAAAAAACCATTGATGCAGTGAAAAGGTGCTGCCTCAGTATACAATGCAGCTAGGCTGCATCACTGGTCCTCCGGCAGCACCCGATTCGGAAACCGCCACAAGCTGCATATAATAAATAACAAACATACACAAAATAATTTATTTATAATATACAAATACAGATATAATACGAGTTCGGCTGTAGCCCAGTGGGTAAGAACTCGGACTTCGTATGAGAAAGGTCCTAGGTTCCTATATCAAAGGTTACTATATCAAATTAACAAATAATAAAATAGGTAGGTACGCTTTGTGAGGTCAGGTGTATGTGTTTTGAGTATGCCGAGAAGACACACCATCGTGACAAAACAACAACAACAAGCAACAAGACAATTTCAATGCATATAATTAAATCGTAGTTACTAAACTGAAAACTATCTACGAGTGCGCGGGATCTCTGTTTATAGTTTTATAATCCTGAATAGGTACAAAATACTGTGCTCACATTACGTCCCTGCCGCCGACCCAGATTGATATGGCTACGTCGCGTCGTTTTGTTGCCCGACAGACGAACACAAAAAACCTATGTACAAAATATGCATTCACATCCCTTTCGGGGTAGTCAGATGTTGAGTGGCAACTAAGTTTTTTTGCAATCTTTCGTCAATCGAAACCCAATCGTTACCTGATTATCAATAGCCAATGTAATAGGTGATTAACTAAGTCCTTACATAACCAAACCAGGTTCCCTCACCAAAACAACAGCTCGTGAACAATTTAAATGGTCACCCATCCAATTACTTCCCACGCCCGCGTTGCTTAACTTCGGTGATAGAACGAGAACCGGTGTATAAATCACAACCGTAAAATCCTATTCTTCACGATCACAACTACACAACATAATTTCTCATAAGCGCGATTCAAATACCTACCCAATATTTTAGCAAAAACATTATTGACATTACATAACACATAAACTAATATTAGTTATATAGTAGTTTATCAGGATCAAAATAAATCTGTAGTGGAATCGAGACATTTACATTTTTCGTACGAATGCTTGCCTATAAAAGTGTATATAAATGTAACTAAATTACAGTATGACTACCTACTATATCTACAATTTGGTAAAAAGTATTGTAGAATATATAATTTTATCGTGAATGAATAATACTTACGCATTTTAAAAAATACTACAGCCGATCTTCCGGTGAAGAACATATTTTATTTCAAAAGCATTATAATCTAAATACCTACATAGTTTTACAATCGTTAACCTTTCGGAGTCAGTAAATAATTGGTTCGGTAGTTGCATACCTACATACATACATAATGTAATCTGCACTAGCATCATTACAAACACTGGAAAGCTTGAGTTTATTTCGTGTTGGATTGATTACAATCTGGATTTGGTTGAGAATATCAGTTTATACGTTGCATCATATGGAAACGATATGTATTTCTTGATATAACTGTCTGCAATTTACACGCCGCGGCAGCGCGTCGTCATGATCAAAACTATCTGTCACGTTCGACAGAGAATATCTGCTAAGAAGTCGGTCTGGAGTGTCGAAAAATCATCACAATGTTTATTTTATGCTAGATAGATAATGTACGTTTTATTTAGCAATTAAAAAATTTACTTGCAATCGGTACACTATTTAGTTTAAAAATCATCTATTATTATTAATATAAAACCCTTGTAAACGTGTCGCGATGTTTTGAAATTCGCGCCTTTTTATCTGGTCTGGCCGCTAAAAACAGCCCTGACCCACGCGGTACTCAGCGCCGCTGCGCTAGAAATATCGGATTTTTGACAGTTGGTGAATTTATTTTTGGAATACAATACCCTTAATTAATATATACCCAAAGCTAGTCCACTCCAAGGCAACACACAACAACACCTAAACACTACAACCGTTTCCATATTTACTTTCTGAGGGTAGACAACAAAAAGCGCGCAACGTGACCGGAAGCAATGTCCGTTGAAAACGCACTCCCGCTCGTTTCCGGTGCCGGTTCACAATGGCGGCGCTGTACAATAGGCCGCGTCCCTCAGTCACTCTAATTGGCTGCGTTCTTGGGAACTAACGAGTCCGATTACTGGAATGGTTTTGGAGTTAAAGGGAGAGGGGGGTTAAGAAGAATGAAAGTACTTATATGTATGTATACAAGTGAGTGTTGATGAGTGGTTAAAGGTAAATTTTATACCCATAAGTTGAGTATTAGAATGATTTTTGGGTATTCATAACCATGTTTTGATCAATTATGTTTTGATATTCAAAACCTACTTACGGATGATATAGATAAGTTTGATGATTGTTTCTGACATTGATGTAGTAAAAGAGTTGAAGGACCGTCCTTTGTAAATTGAAACATACTATTCAAAATGATACAAATATTTTTAGTGATTTTTAGTGATGTACGTACATATACATGTTATGGCATAGCAAATCGGGTTCAAAGGAGTAATTTATTTCAAGAACTTACGTCCTTGTTTACACCGTGACCGATAACTCATGTCCTTAATTAAAATTAATTATTAGTCACATCTTACGACTCGCATTTTCACTATACATAGTATTATATTATCTGTGACTATACTAAGCATTTATATAGTTGTCAAAAGGCATAACAACCAAAAAGCTTTATTGTAATAAAAGTTATAGTAAAAAAAACTGTGAACAAAACCGGGGCACCATGAAATAAAATACGAGGACACACACCAATAAATTTGTATGAGTAAATTCAAAATGTTCCGAAACATTGATTCCACTTCGAGATTCATCGTACGTTCATGGCCTCCTGCCAAGTGCGGGCTGGTATCAACGGGGGTTAAGGCCGGGGGCTGGTGCCAAATCCGCGTTTAGGCGAGACGGGATTTTGCTATCGGTACACGGGTACAGATAGCAAGACATGCTAAGGAGGTAAGTGCTAACGTGTGTTAGAGATAAGTGAGTCTGGGATATAGGTATAGGATTTTGTATGGAAATTCGGGACAGTTTGAATTTTTAAGTACAAAGAATGATAAATTAGTTAGTTAGTTATACGTGGAAAGAAATGAGTAAGAAAATTAAACCCTAAGGACTAAGAAAAGCTTCACATTAATTAATTACTCTTCAATATAAATAATAATAATAAAATACGTTTACGAAATGCGTCTAATACTACCGTGAGTGAAAACATTGTGAGGAAACTTACCTGTTCCCCGAACTATAGACTACTTTCATATTTACTTTGGGGACAAATGGGGATCCGTGATCTCTGCCTACCCCTCTACAGGGAATCAGGCATGATATGTATGTATATATGTACTACTTTCTACACTACACTCTCCACTACATATACACACAAACCTAATACTATTTATTATTTCATTAAAAGCCACAACTTATTATTTCAGTAACCATGGAGATTTAACTCCTAATAATATGACTGAGATTGTTGTAGGAAACTCTCCCTTCTGAACCATAGAGGTCGCTACCCTTATCGCAGCACGCACCATTTGTTAGCGGCGATTAGCGATCGTCAAGCGGCCATTATTTTCATTGTGAGGGAGAATAGATAGCGAGCAGTAATTGAGACAGGGGAAGAATACTGTTGTTCGAGATCATATACATACATTAATATACATATATAGGGAAGACGAAGCGAGATTTAATGTATGTACTTGAATGTATGTATGTATACTTGTATGTACAGTCAACGCTAAAAGTGCAGTCGTAGTAACTTTTTATAAGGTTTACGTTTATAAGAATAAAAAACAATATTTTTCATTTCGAAGCATGCGAACGTAAAGTGTCTATGACAATGTATAGTGGCGCCATTTTTGAAATATTATCTATTGTTCTTATAAACTTAAACGTTTTAGAAAGTTACTGGGACTGCACTTTTAGCGTTGACTGTACATACATTTAGATTAACTAGTGTAGTCGTATACATATGTACATGCATATCAAACGTGTTACCCTGTAAAGGGGTAGGCACGGATCCCGATCGATATAAATTTATAAGTTATGTATTCGTTGCACTTTACCATTTTGTATAACAACAAGCGTGCACGCATTCTAAACTCTGACAAGACCAGACGTGTTTAGTGGCAGGCACGCTGTAAGTGAGGGGGCAGTGACGGAACGCTGGACGAGGTTACTCGCAAAAAAATAGAACTCATTTCCATATACAGGAAATAACTTGCACTAATTAGTAGATGTCCATACCTAGTCACTAATCAAAGTGTAAAGTAACCTTAACACGAGCATTTATAAAATTAAATAATAGGTACCTATTATTACAAACAATATTTTAGTGCAGTAACCATTACTTACACACATTATAGTATACTTATTTCAGGAGCTTATATAAGTAGTAAATTGTATATCAATACACGATGTGTGCTTGCAAATTTTAACACCTACAGAGAAAGAAGAAAAAAACTTTATTCACTACATTAACAAAACACAAACATGGAAAAAATATATGTAAAAAAACCATTGATGCAGTGAAAAGGTGCTGCCTCAGTATACAATGCAGCTAGGCTGCATCACTGGTCCTCCGGCAGCACCCGATTCGGAAACCGCCACAAGCTGCATATAATAAATAACAAACATACACAAAATAATTTATTTATAATATACAAATACAGATATAATACGAGTTCGGCTGTAGCCCAGTGGGTAAGAACTCGGACTTCGTATGAGAAAGGTCCTAGGTTCCTATATCAAAGGTTACTATATCAAATTAACAAATAATAAAATAGGTAGGTACGCTTTGTGAGGTCAGGTGTATGTGTTTTGAGTATGCCGAGAAGACACACCATCGTGACAAAACAACAACAACAAGCAACAAGACAATTTCAATGCATATAATTAAATCGTAGTTACTAAACTGAAAACTATCTACGAGTGCGCGGGATCTCTGTTTATAGTTTTATAATCCTGAATAGGTACAAAATACTGTGCTCACATTACGTCCCTGCCGCCGACCCAGATTGATATGGCTACGTCGCGTCGTTTTGTTGCCCGACAGACGAACACAAAAAACCTATGTACAAAATATGCATTCACATCCCTTTCGGGGTAGTCAGATGTTGAGTGGCAACTAAGTTTTTTTGCAATCTTTCGTCAATCGAAACCCAATCGTTACCTGATTATCAATAGCCAATGTAATAGGTGATTAACTAAGTCCTTACATAACCAAACCAGGTTCCCTCACCAAAACAACAGCTCGTGAACAATTTAAATGGTCACCCATCCAATTACTTCCCACGCCCGCGTTGCTTAACTTCGGTGATAGAACGAGAACCGGTGTATAAATCACAACCGTAAAATCCTATTCTTCACGATCACAACTACACAACATAATTTCTCATAAGCGCGATTCAAATACCTACCCAATATTTTAGCAAAAACATTATTGACATTACATAACACATAAACTAATATTAGTTATATAGTAGTTTATCAGGATCAAAATAAATCTGTAGTGGAATCGAGACATTTACATTTTTCGTACGAATGCTTGCCTATAAAAGTGTATATAAATGTAACTAAATTACAGTATGACTACCTACTATATCTACAATTTGGTAAAAAGTATTGTAGAATATATAATTTTATCGTGAATGAATAATACTTACGCATTTTAAAAAATACTACAGCCGATCTTCCGGTGAAGAACATATTTTATTTCAAAAGCATTATAATCTAAATACCTACATAGTTTTACAATCGTTAACCTTTCGGAGTCAGTAAATAATTGGTTCGGTAGTTGCATACCTACATACATACATAATGTAATCTGCACTAGCATCATTACAAACACTGGAAAGCTTGAGTTTATTTCGTGTTGGATTGATTACAATCTGGATTTGGTTGAGAATATCAGTTTATACGTTGCATCATATGGAAACGATATGTATTTCTTGATATAACTGTCTGCAATTTACACGCCGCGGCAGCGCGTCGTCATGATCAAAACTATCTGTCACGTTCGACAGAGAATATCTGCTAAGAAGTCGGTCTGGAGTGTCGAAAAATCATCACAATGTTTATTTTATGCTAGATAGATAATGTACGTTTTATTTAGCAATTAAAAAATTTACTTGCAATCGGTACACTATTTAGTTTAAAAATCATCTATTATTATTAATATAAAACCCTTGTAAACGTGTCGCGATGTTTTGAAATTCGCGCCTTTTTATCTGGTCTGGCCGCTAAAAACAGCCCTGACCCACGCGGTACTCAGCGCCGCTGCGCTAGAAATATCGGATTTTTGACAGTTGGTGAATTTATTTTTGGAATACAATACCCTTAATTAATATATACCCAAAGCTAGTCCACTCCAAGGCAACACACAACAACACCTAAACACTACAACCGTTTCCATATTTACTTTCTGAGGGTAGACAACAAAAAGCGCGCAACGTGACCGGAAGCAATGTCCGTTGAAAACGCACTCCCGCTCGTTTCCGGTGCCGGTTCACAATGGCGGCGCTGTACAATAGGCCGCGTCCCTCAGTCACTCTAATTGGCTGCGTTCTTGGGAACTAACGAGTCCGATTACTGGAATGGTTTTGGAGTTAAAGGGAGAGGGGGTTAGAAGAATACGTACTTATATGTGTGTATATAAATGACTGTTGATGAGTATTTGATATTTTATTAGGGTATGATATATACATGCATTAATTTGATTAGGTTGGCTTATTGTTGATGAGTGGTTAAAGATAAATTTTATAATCATACTCATAAATTGAAAATTGCTTCAAAACATATTTTTGGACGAAATAGATATGCACGATTCATTATTGTTTCTTTTCAAGGTGTATTAACGAACTTATATGATTCTCTTTACATCTTCAAACATATTGTTCACAATTAAAGAAAAAAAGGATAGGATTTCGAATGAAACACATACATGTAGTGGTATTATATGATTTGCAATTGGTGTTCACGGAAGTAATTTATTTCGATCGAAAAATCATGTCCTTGATTAAAATTATCTCTCATTTCTCAGATACGTCCTATAACACACTATAATAAGCATTTATATAGTTGTCAAAAGACATAACAACCAAAAAGCTTTATTGTAATAAAAGTTATAGTAAAAAAAAACTGTGAACAGAACCGGGGCACCATGAAATAAAATACGAGGACACACACCAATAAATTTGTATGAGTAAATTCAAAATGTTCCGAAACATTGATTCCACTTCGAGATTCATCGTACGTTCATGGCCTCCTGCCAAGTGCGGGCTGGTATCAACGGAGGTTAAGGCCGGGGGCTGGTGCCAAATCCGCGTTTAGGCGAGACGGGATTTTGCTATCGGTACACGGGTACAGATAGCAAGACATACTAAGGAGGTAAGTGCTAACGTGTGTTAGAGATAAGTGAGTCTGGGGTATAGGTATAGGATTTTGTAGGGAAATTCGGGTTTGTTTAAATTTTTAAGTACAAAATGTTACGTAAATTTTAATCATTATTATGGAAAGAAATGAGTAAGATGTTATACGTTAAGGACTAAGAAAAGCTTCACATTAATTAGTTAATAGTAATGAACGACGCGATCAGTATTTTATATCTCTACCAATCTATTAAAGAGGTAGTGTCGTGAATATTATTATGTATGTAAAGGTTGGAGCACAGATACGAAAACACATTATACATGACTTCAATTAGATGTACTATCTTGAATAGACAATAACTATATCCAGATGAAAATTAAAATATAATTTTCGTCACATCTTGTACAATTTTGGAATATTTTGGATAATTCCACTCACGTAAGAGCTATACAGGGTGGCGCATTCAAAACGGTCAGTATGGGAAAGTCTGAAACTATAAGAGATACGAAGATTTGTTCTTAGGAACCATGTCACCGATTTTGATAAAAATAAAAACTGCATTCATACTTTCTTTGAAAAAACAACTGTATCCAGTACGGGAATCGAACCCGGTTACTTTGAAAAAATAAATTGGCCCTTTTCACTTTTTCTTTTTAAATATCGATTGTGTAGATCTTAAGCTGTAAATGTCTCTATGAAACATGGTGTCGAAAATGAATAAAATGCATTATTTTGACATACTTTAGTTTATCATAATAGTTTACATACACCGTAACAATATTCAACAGACATGTAAAATTGTATATATGGCTGTTTGTAGTTATACTTCCATACTTGTTACATACACCATATCATGGGGCATTAGCATTGCATTAATCTTTTAAGGAGGTTCCGTTATCTACAGTAATCAAAAACCAACAATCTATTGAAAAGTCCACTTAAAGTGACGTGTTAAACCATATTAGATTAGGATTACGTTAAGGATGACTTTTACAAAACAAGCTATGACACCATTGAAGACCTAAAAGTAGCAATAAAGTCAATTGTAACGCAAATTCACCACATGAAAATACAAAATTCAATACTAAGATCGTTACCTAAACGTGTTGAATATTGTATTGAAAACAACGGTGGTCATTTAGAAAACCTACTATGATAAACTTAAGTATGCCAAAACAATGCATTTTATTCATTTTCGACACCATGTTTCATAGAGACATTTACAGCTTAAGACCTACACAATCGATATTTAAAAAGAAAAAGTGAAAAGGGCCAATTTATTTTTTCAAAGCAACCGGGTTCGATTCCCGTACTGGATACAGTTGTTTTTTCAAAGAAAGTATGAATGCAGTTTTTATTTTTATCAAAATCGGTGACATGGTGCCTAAGAACAAATCTTCGTATCTCTTATAGTTTCAGACTTTCCCATACTGACCGTTTTGAATGCGCCACCCTGTATAGACTACTTTCATATTAACTTTTGGGACAAATGGGGATCCGTGATCTCTGCCTACCCCTCTACAGGGAATCAAGCGTGATGTGTATATATGTATGAACTACTTTCTCCACTACACACACTAACCTAATACTTTAAATACTTTAAAAGCCACAACTTATTATTTTAGTTACCATGGCAATTCAACTCCTAATAATCTCCAACTGAGATTGTTGTAGGAAACTCTCCCTTCTGAACCATAGAGGTCGCTACCCTTATCGCAGCACGCACCATTTGTTAGCGGCGATTAGCGATCGTCAAGCGGCCATTATTTTCATTGTGAGGGAGAATAGATAGCGAGCAGTAATTGAGACAGGGGAAGAATGCTGTTGTTCGAGATAATATACATATAGAGGAATGATATAGCGAGAATTAATGTATGTACTTGAATGTATGTATGTATATACAGTCAACGCTAATAGTTTGTCTTTACGAAGTGCCATTAGTTTTTAGTTTGATTAATCTAAATTGATTTATTTTAAGAATAAGTTTTATGTTAATGACATATTTTAATGAAAAATGTTTTTTTTTGACGTTCAATAAGTGAATTAATACCCTTATGTTGAATAAAAGATTTTCATTTCATTTCATTTCAGTGCAGTGTCAGTGACTTTTTATAAGGTTTACGTTTATAAGAGCAAATTACAATATTTTTCATTTCGAAGCACGCGAACGTATAGTGGCCATGACAATGCATATTGGCGCCAGTTTTGAAATGTAAAATTTTTTTTTGTTCTCATTTAAACTTAAACGTTATAGAAAGTTACTGGGACTGCACTTTTAGCGTTGACTGTACATACATATTAGATTAGCTAGTGTAGTCGTATACATATGTACATGCATATCACACGTGTTACCCTGTAAAGGGGTAAGCACAGATCCCGAACCTGCTAAACCACTTTCGCTTCATTGACACTCATACACCTCTTCATACACACTCCAACTGGTAAATGTACCAATATGGTTATTTATTTGAATAAACCTATCGTTTTTGATTTACGATGATGAAGTTCTAATAACTAATAATAATAATAATAATAATTCTTTATTGAAAACTCCACAATACGTTAAATAACTCAATAGTACCGACGAACAATTATACAATAAAAATTAAATAAGAAAAATGTTATTATACAAGACAAAGTTATTATACAAAAATTACCAATCAGTATTAAATGTCAGTCAATTAGTGTGTGCCGTGGAGATCCCAAATGGCGTCCAGCTCGGCGGGAATCTACGGAGCGCGAGCTCAGTAAATCCGCCGATTTTCAGCTGGCGGCGCACAGAGGGTAGTATAGTAGGGTATTATAAAATAATACATACATAAAGTCAAAAATATAACGGTGAGTAAAATGTGAAGTGAATTACGTGTCAAATTCAAAGTCAAAGTCAAATGTTTTTATTCAATATAAGTACAAGTACAGTACATTCATTGAAAGTCAAAACATTTGCCTGACACTGGTTGTCTCTTGGCATTGAAATTCTACCGTTGGTTCGGAAGCCCTGGCTCGGAGAAGAACCAACAAGAAACTCCGGCTTTCAGGATTTTTTGCCCAGTGCCAGTTACAAAAACAAATTATGTATAAAGAAACATAAAATTTATACACTTATTAACATAAATTATCTTTGCACATATAGCTTAGATGCACTCATTGCCAACCCTGAGCATCGGCGAGGTAGTCCCCGACTGCGTAGTAAGCGCCCCGGACTAGTCGGCCTCTAACTATAGTTTTAAATTTAGGCAAGGACAATCGCGTAATCCAGTCCGGTAAATGATTATAAAAACGCACGCAATTTCCAACAAAAGATTTCTTGACCTTTTGAAGCCTCGAGGGCGCCACATACAGCTTATGTTTGTTCCTAGTATTAATTTTATGAAAATCACAGTTTCTTCTAAAACTATTTATATTTTTATGTACATAAATGACACACTCATATATGTACTGAGCAACAACCGTCAAAATATCAATTTCTTTAAATTTTTCGCGAAGTGACTCTCTGGGGCCCATTCTGTAAATGCAGCGAACAGCCCTCTTCTGCAAAACGAATATTGTGTTTATGTCAGCAGCACAACCCCACAGCAAAATGCCATAAGACATAATGCTATGAAAGTAGCTGAAATAAACAATCCTAGCCGTGTACTCGTCCGTATATTCCCGAATCCGTTTAACAGCATATGCCGCGGAACTAAGTTTTTTAGATATAACGCAAATGTGGTCTCCCCACTGCAGCTTTGAATCTAAAGTTATTCCTAAGAAGACAGTAGTATTTATTTTATCTATTTTCTCATTATTTATTATTAGATTGGTTTCGACACCATTAACATTTGGCAAAGTAAATTTAATACATTTTGTTTTATTATTATTAAGAACTAAATTGTTATATTGAAACCATTGAACTACATCTCCTATCACCGAGTTTATTGCTTGCGACTCATCAATCTTCCTGCTAATTTTAAAGATTAGGGATGTGTCATCAGCAAAAAGGACCGTCCTGCACCTATCTTTAGTTACAAAAGGTAAGTCATTTATGTATACTAGGAAAAGAAACGGACCTAATATTGAACCTTGAGGCACCCCCATCTTGACTGTATGACCCGACGACTGTTCCACACCAATAGTTACTTTTTGTACTCTATTACTTAAATATGATTTTATTACATTTAGTGAATTATTTTTAACTCCATAATACTCTAATTTTCTTATTATTATATCATGTCGGACACAATCGAACGCTTTAGAAAGGTCACAGAAGATACCAAATGCATCCTGTGACCGTTCCCAGGCATCAAAGATCCCTTTTATTAGTTCTACACCAGCATCAGTGGTGGACAAACCTTTTGTGAAGCCGAATTGTTTAGAATGTAGTAGTCCGTTCAAATTAAAATGGTACAACATCTGATTTAACAAGATTTTCTCGAATACTTTACTTAATGCTGGTAGCACGGATATTGGACGGTAATTAGATGGGTCCAAGGTACTACCAGATTTATATATCGGTGTTACTCTACTTAGTTTCATTAAATCAGGGTACGAACCTAATTCTATCGAGGCATTGAAAACCGATGCCAGATAAGGTGCCAACAAGTCAATAATAACACTAATTGTTTTGACCGAGTGTCCAAACAAATCCACAGTTTTTTTTCTTACTAAAAGTTTTGAATGTTTTTATTATTTCTAATGGAGTTGTAGGCCTAAAACGGAACTCACCATCACAACACGGGGCCGACAACGCAAGCAGATCGCAAGCCTTCTCAGCGCAACTGTTTAGTGAGTTGGATGTCATCAAAGGGAGGTTTCCAAAATATTCTTCAAAACATGAAGCAACATCTGCTTCGCCACATACAATTTTATTATTAAGTTTCAGCTTTAGATTATTTTGATTATAAGTTTTACAGTGTACATAAACTATTATTAAAACTAAAAATACGAGTGAGTGTAATGGACGTGTGCAATGTTAATATAAATTAAGGTTGCTTTACGACGACTTTCATTACGGAGCCTCCTTTTGTAAGGACAATAATAATCGTTTATAGTGATCTTTAAAAGTGTGTATGCTCTTCTACATTAAGACAAAAACATTACAATAATATGTCACCTACATTATTTAGTAACGTAATTGCTACACCATTTCAAAACGGGTTAAAAAATGCGTAAGCATGAAACATATCTATTTCTATCAAAGATAGATATAGTCTATAAGCCTCGATAAGAAATAAAAAAATTATAATAAATTAAAGGTATCATTGGGTAAGGATACAACATCCAAGCTTCAGTCCACCCAAACGAATCTTTCAGCCGTAAAGCTCGTGTTCTCAAGTCTTTTTGAACTGAGTGAAGAAATAGAAAAACTTTTATAAAAGGCCGTCGATAGGAGACTGAATTCTTGTCTCTTACCAGCCTTACGTTTTGTTGTAGCAAAAACTTCTATCTAAGTTACTTCCACTTAAGGCGCTATTATCCTTTAGCTACTACCGTCAATTTATTTTACGAGGTTTTGTACATTTAATATAATTGTTTTAACTCTTAAAGATGAACCTTGAATTGGAATAATTTACTCGCTTTTGTTAAAGCTATTATTGATTAAATATTATATAAAACTCATTTACTTGGATAGTCTTCAGAAAACCTACCTATTCCTCGCCTTATGAAATATAAAAAACCTATACACGGCAAATAACTCTAAATCTTTTCGTAACATTAGAGTTCCTTAGATATTCAATAAATTGGAAAAGTTTCTTTTGTTTCAAGTATTTTATTAATCCCTCGCTGAAAAAAGACATTTACAAACCACCCAAATCCGTAAACAACTTCACTACAAATATTTCTTGTGTCATAATCTTTTTATCGAAGGTTTGATTACCTTATAAAATAATTCCCTAAGAACACCGACCCTTAAATAGGGCTGGAACAAAAAGCAGTAATCGAGAATCCACTTCATAAATCACCCGCACGCTTCAACTAATCAATACTTCTGCTTCAGCTGACGTTCAATTCGACGTATTTAAGAGTACTGGGTTTTGTGTTCCTGTGTATTTGGCGTGTTGGATGCTAACTAGCTGTTTTTCGTCTTGGCATGTTTTGAAGATGACTATGGAGTTAAGGGTTAAATGAATCTATTGGAAGATTGGCTAGTAACTTGTCATTAATCCATGTCAGTGCCGTTATGAGTCTCGGATAGCCTTTACTCTGAATCTTGACAAACTACTTACGAATTGATAGTACCCATGAATCTCCTCATACACACTCAACGGTTTTGCTACTTCTAACGTCAACATACGTTGAATATCAATTATCAGGTAATCACATAAAAAAACTTAATTTATGGTGGACCTCTGAGGTTCAGGTTTCCATCTCCTCAATCGCGGAGATAGTAATTTTATGCCAACCTTAAACCCCCGTTTAAACAGATATGTAAACAGTAGTTAATGTTACAGGTATTAAGGCATGTCACCATTTAAAAGCACAAGCATTATCTGTTCGGGGAATAGGTAGGTTTTCTTACAATGTTTTCGTAATATTAGTTGAATTTTGCTAATTTTATTATGTAAATGCACATAAAAATTCTTTAAACTTCATTTCCATTACAGTACATGCTCAGGTGGAATTTGAACCCTGTACCCACTAATACAGAGTCAAGCCCCAAGCAACTGAGCTACGCCGAATTTACTATGAACTATTATTACATCAAAAATATAATAGCAAGTCATCTCCACGTATCCCCGTTCCAACTTCGCTTAAGTATCGGTGACACAAATAATCAGATAGTCGTTAAGGGGCGCTCACTGCCTACCCCCGGGAGGTTGTCATTTATTACTTTTCTTGTTTTCGGTGATGTCGTTAAGTTTTACCTTTATTCGTGAAGATAGAGGTATTATTTGCTGATGGATCAATGATAGTGAATGTGGCCTAAATACGTACCATAATAATAATAAATCTTTAATTCCTAAAGATAGAAAAAGAGTAATAAAGAATATTTTGTCATAAAGATCTTTTTGTTAATTCTGTTTTTATATTTAACTCTTGTCATTGTTAGTGTAAATTCCTATTTTTGTATTGTCGCTGTAATTTTGTTTTAATTTTTTTTAGAAATTAAATATATAATATACGTTCGGATGATAGATGATAGTGTGATAGACAAAACACCTCCTTTACAGTGAGAACAAGGGAGCTGGTTACATTAAATCAAATAAAATTACATGCATACATACGAGTATATACACATCACGCCTGATTCCCTGTAGAGGGGTAGGCAGAGATCACGGATCCCCATCTGTCCTGATTCTGACAGACCACTCTCACTTCATTAACACTGATACACCTTCTCATACACACTCGGCGGTTATAGGTACACCTAACGTCACCCTTTTTCAATATAGCAGTTATCTGACTGTATATCTATTATAATAAAATTACAATACGCTAATAACAAGTGTCCGTATACAAACGCATCAACGACCATTAACCCTTGCTGGGTAGTCATAGGTTCAGGTGTCCCTCTCTGCAATTGCGAAGGTAGTAATTCTATGGGCACCTCGAACCCACGTGTTGAGCAGATAGTCAGTACTCAATGTGACAGGCAGTAATCCAGGTCGCCATTTAGAAGCACTGACTATTACCTGTTCGGGGAGCAGGTTGGTTTCCGCTCGATGTTTTTTCCTGACCGTAGTATTCGGCGCAATTCTTAAATGTAACATATGTATTACGAAACTGTGCATAGAAATTAATTAAACTTCATTTCAATTTTTACATATACAAGCGGGATTAAAACCCTATACCCACTGATACAGATCAAGCTCCAAACAACTGAGCTATATCAAAATCTATTAAATATATATTAATACTTAGACAATGTCCAACCCAGTTTCTATTGGGCTTAGAGAAAATTTAAATTATCATCTACAACCGCATTTACACCTTACGATTCATAAAATAAAATTCAAATTTGAATTCCCAATTTCATAGCAAACCTACCTTGTAGTTGCTTGAATGCGGCGAGACAATATCCTCCGGTTATTCCGAGACGATTCACTCCGGTACATCTGCCTCACATTTTGCGCTCTCGCCAAATGTTCCATTTTCACTCAAATAGGGAGGGAAATAATGGAGATTTGGTGTGTATGGTTTGCTAGTATGATGGGTAATATGATCAAAGAACTAAAGATAAAAAAGACAAACGCGTTCACGACCATTAACCATTGTAAGTATCAATTCTCTCAATCAAGTAAGTATCCGCAATTGCGAATTCCTTTATATTTCATTTCTAAAACCGGAACATACGTATAGTGTGTATAAAGTACGCCAGGGGTCGCTAACAATAAATCAAAAGTGAAGAACAAAGCACCATCTGTTGGGGAGACGAGAAACTAATGATTGGCGTTTGCGGTCGACGTGTCATTAAAGAGATTTGACATGGTTCACTACACTGTATAAAGATTAGTTTTGTAACTAAACTATTTTGATGGAAGAAAAATGGGGTTGTAAAGACTGGAGATAATTTCAGCCAAGATTCAATTGTCTTTGCTAGCGTATCATTAATATAATTAATATTCGCAAGCGTATATTAAGCTAAATTTTATTACGAAGATGAACATATTTTTTAACACAACAAATTACTGCTTTACGTGGTAGTCAGAGGTTCAGGTTGCGATCTCTGCAATTGTGAAGGTGGTAATTCTATAGCCATCTTGAACACACGTGTTGACCAGATAGTTTGTACTCAATGTGACAGGTGGTAAGCATTGTCGTCATTTACAAGCACTGACTAACCTGACAGGTAGGTTTCCTCACGATGTTTTCCCTCACGGTAATATTGGATGCATTACGTAAATGTTTTTTTATTACGTAAATGTACATAGAAATCCATCACACTTCATTTCCATTAATACATACTCCAGCGGGAATTGAACCCTTGATTGTAACCACTGACTGAAACAACTGAGCTACGTCAAATTTATTATGTTCGGAATCCCGATAATAATCAAAATATTGTTTATAACGAAAAGACATACATACATACACATCACGCCTGATTCCCTGTATAGGGATAGGCAGATCTCACGGATCCCCATTTGTCCCGATCCTGACAGACCACTTTCGTTTCATAGACATTCATACATCTTCTCATACACTTTCGGCGGTTATAAGTACACCTGACGTCACCTTTTTTTAATATAGCGTATATCTGACTGTTATATGTCTTATTAGGCCGGCCCCTACGTAACCGCTCTTCCTCTTTACTCATATATATTCCTTTTGTCAATCTGCTATCATTCATCCGCATAACATGTCCAAAACATCGAAAAATAGTATGTAATATCTCTTTCTAACATACATATTCACATTTCAGTATCACACACAAACTAGACCAAGACCAAGAAAACTACGTCAAAACTCTCATCCTTTGATCCTCGGACAAGAAAAGTCTTGAAAGAAGTGACTGAGAGATTCTTTTCAATTCCTACTTCACCAAGTTGACAATACTCGGACTTTACGAGTTGAAGTTTCGTATACTACGAGTAAGTTGAGATTTAAGTTTTTCACATATATCGTCCCTTGCTAGTATGGGACGTATAAAGAATGCTAACTAGCTACCTTTTTTTATCAGTATGTCGTAGGAGGTGACTAAGGGACTAGAGGTTAAGTGAATCTATTGGGCGATGGACTAGCAAACTGTCAGCAATATTCAATCAATCAATCAGCCTATGTCAGTCCACTGCTGGACGTAGGCCTCCCCAAGGTAACGCCACAAAACACGATCACTCGTGGCCATCAGCAAACCATTTTTAGCGATCTTTTTCAGGTCATCGGTCCATCTAGCAGGGGGGTGTCCTACACTACGTTTAATAATTTTATAGCTACAATATTCAATATGACATCTAATCCTTCATTTTCATGCTAAAAAGTGACCTTGGAGATTTTATCGTCTCTAAGGTTCTGTCTACCCTGAAAGTGATTAGAGGACGTAAATGTATATGTATGTAATAAGTTAATAGTTAATAGTTAGTGGGTTAAGTAAGTCAGAAGTCACGTGTGTTTTAGTAAAATATAATTAAAATGTATTCACATGTATACATCATCATAATTTTCAGTTGAATAACAGTCAGATAGACGCTATATTGAAAAAAGATGACGTTAGGAGTACCTATAACCGCCGAGAGTGTATGAGAGGATGTATGAATGTCAATGAAGCGAAAGTGGTCTGTCAGGATCGGAACAAATGGGGATCCGTGATCTCTGCTTACCCCTCTACAGAGAATCAGGCGTGATGTGTATGTATGTATTGGGGTAAAGTGAAAGGATATCAATTTCAATGTATGAAATAAACAAATAAAAGTATATATGACACTATTAATAACTAACGGGACTTATCGCGTAAGTTTATATATAATAAAATTACCTTTTATTAACCCGACGTTTCGGCTACGTTGCAGTAGCCAAGGTCACGGGCAGACTAACGATTCATGTTTCTTCGCCTCCATCGCAGTGTTCTGTCAGATTCTTCTCCGACTACCATCACTGCAACGTTTTTATCAATAACACGCGATCTACATATAAACTTATTATATATAAACTTACGCGATAAGTCCCGTTAATTATTAATCATGAGTATAAATCGCGAATCTCTTAAAACTATAAGTCCCGTTAGTTATTAATCATTACTATAAATCGCAAATCTCTTAAAACTATTACATATGACACTAGTGACCCGCTCCGGATTCGCACGGGTATAAAATATAAAGCCTACTCCACTATTTAATGGATGTCATTATACATATGAACCTTCCTCTTGAATCACTCTATCTATTAAAAATAACCGCATCAAAATCCGTTGCGTAGTTT
The DNA here is from genome assembly GCA_030578115.1 of Leucoptera coffeella. Taxonomy (NCBI): domain Eukaryota; kingdom Metazoa; phylum Arthropoda; class Insecta; order Lepidoptera; family Lyonetiidae; genus Leucoptera; species Leucoptera coffeella. The sequence continues at coordinate 91,753 of JAMBLF010001116.1, forward strand.
CAAAGATTTAAGCATGCAAAGGGACATAGGGACAGAGAAAGCGACTTTGTTTTATACTATGTAGTGACTAGTAAATACCCAATCTGCGTAGTACTTATGTAGTTAAGCCAGGAATTGAGTGAATTAACCGAAACGCTATTTCGCTAATTCAAGTTAGCCTAACTAGTCCATGTCCGAAAAGTTTTCGTAGTCACTGATTTGGATTTGGGGTGGGAAGTCGGTGGTATGGTCTTGGTGGTAATTGCTGACGTAGTGAGGTCGGCATTGCCTATAAAGCGCCAAGTAGCCATCTGCAGTGTCCAGTAGTGGGGCACCGATATACGCAGAGCCCCGGCCAGTCCGCGCATCCACGTCCAAGTTCGTCCAGCCCGGGACCTGCTGCAGTCACGCCACGCGTGTCCACTACCTCGAATCTCGAGCTTGCAGCTGAGCCGACGGATGCAGGGCACAGGCGAGCATTCTGCGCCTTAAAACAGAACCATCTCACTAGGGAGGATACCCGAAACAAAACCGAACTTGCCTGGGAGTTCCAAGGTGGCACCCCCACCACCAGGCTAGGGTACAGTGGGTCAATCACCTGCTTGCCTAAAATAAAATGATTAAAGAAACAGAAACAGCAGAAAACCGGACCGATTCTACAACGACGACCTTTGGCATGAAAAAACGGACACGAATAGCTTTCTGGAACATACGGACCCTTAGCGATGACAGCAGACTAGCCCAAGCAGGAAGCCGGAAGCAGTATTGCTTAGTTACAAGTTGCAGATTCTAGGCCTCAGCGAGGTGCGCAGGAATGGCTTCGGGGAACTGAGAAGGGCTTGACTTTTCTTTACTCTGGTAAGGAAAGTGAGGGAGACACTCTGGAATACGGTGTCGGTATGCTCCTTGCCGATGCCGCTAAGAAAAGTCTCTTGGACTGGAAACCGATCTCAGACCGAATCATCTGGGCCCGCTTTAACTCAAGAGCCCGAAAGATCTCCATTGTGCAGTGCTACGCTCCCACCAACACTACTACAGACGATACCAAGGACGATTTCTACAATGCGCTAAACGCCACCTTGAAGCGGATCAAAAAGCAAGACATTGTCATCGTCATGGGAGACCTGAACGCTAAAGTCGGGAGTGACAACACAAACTGTGAGCGGCACATGGGAACAAGGGGCCTTGGAGTTCGCAATGAGAATGGAGATCGTTTCGTAGAGTTCTGCCAACACCACGATCTGACCATCGGAGGCACTCTGTTTATTCACAAGGATGTCCACAAACACACTTGGAATTCACCCGATGGCAGGACCAAGAACCAGATTGACTACCTCGCCATTAGCTCCAAATGGCGCTCCTCGTTGCTCGACGTCCGTAACCGGAGAGGAGCAGATGTCGACAGCGACCATCACCTGGTTGTTGCCGAGCTGCGCCTCAAGGTCGCGGTAGCACGACCAGCCGGCGGACCTGGCAAGGTGGTTAGGAGGTTTGACGTCACCAAGCTCAGAGTGCCTGACACCCGCACCAAGTTCCAGCTCGAGCTGCGAAACAGTTTCTCCAGCCTCAACGCAGATGTGGGTTCCATAGACGGAGAGTGGAATCGAATCAAAATGGTCTACACAGAAACCAGCTCGGCCGTCTTGGGGCACGCGGCGCGCTCCCGCGAGGACTGGATGTCTCAGACCACCTGGCAGCTCATCGGCGACCGTAGGGACCTTCACCTGAGACTGCTGCAAACCAGCAACGCAACGCAAATGGCTGATCTCAGACAGCAATACCGCCTGATCCGCAAGCGGATCTATCGCAGCACGCGGAAGGATATGCGGGTGTGGGCAGACGACATTGCTGATAAAGCCCAACACGCTGCTAACACCGGCAACCTGAGAGAGCTATACAAAGCGACCAAGACCCTGGCTGGAAGCAGTAAGCCGAAGAGGAGGCCGCTGAGGTCGAGGGATGGGCAGCTCATAGCAACATCTGAGGGGCAACTGCAACGCTGGCGCGAGCATTTCGAGGACAACTTCCGCTCAACAGCATCATCTGCGCCGGCTGTGCCGTGGTGCATGCCCTCACCTCCTGGGCAACTGGACATTAGTGTCGACCCCCCAACCCGCGAGGAAGTGACGAGAGCCATCCTTTCACTGAAGACCGGCAAAGCTCCAGGCCTGGATTTTATCACCGCGGAAATGTTGAGGGCTGACATACCCTTCGCCGTAGAAGCCCTTACACCTCTGATCCAGAACATATGGTCGAATGAAGAGCTACCTGAAGACTGGAACAAGGGGCTCTTAATAACGGTACCAAAAAAGGGCGACCTAAGCCAATGCAACAACTGGAGGGGTATCACTCTGCTCTCGCTACCATCGAAGGTGTTCTGCAGGATCATCCTAGATAGGCTGTCGGGAGCTATTGAACCTCTGATCTGCAAGGAGCAGGCTGGCTTCCGTCCCAACCGCTCGTGCACCGACCAGATCAACACTTTGCGCATCATCCTCGAACAGGCATCAGAATGGCAAAGGGAGGTTTACCTTACCTTTTTTGATTTCGAAAAAGCCTTCGATACGCTGAAGTGGGAAAGCATTTGGTCTGGACTGGCTGACATTGGTGTACCGGAGAAGATACTCAACCTCTTAAAGGCCATCTACAGAAATTATTCCTGCAGAGTGACACATGACGGCCTCATCTCCGAAGACATCGCAGTACATGCCGGCGTCCGACAGGGCTGCTTACTCTCGCCGCTTCTCTTTCTGGTTGTCCTCGACGGGATTATGCATCGCGCGTACCTCGACAGGCGACGTGGGATAGAGTGGGGCGTGACCCATGTTCTTGGGGACCTGGATTACGCAGACGACCTATGCCTGCTGAGCCACACGCACCGCGATATGCAGTCTAAGCTGGACGACCTGAACGAGGAGGCAATTACTAAGGGACTGAAAATTAACACGCGGAAGACCCAGGAGATGCGCGCTGGTGTCGGAAACAACAATCCACTGCGGACTGGTGCAGAGGATGTGGAGCGCGTCCACAGCTTCACTTACCTCGGTAGCGTCGTGTCGGAAACGGGGGGTACCGAAGAGGACATCGCTTTGCGGATTGCCAAGGCGAGAGCAGCCTTCGCACAACTTCGGCCGGTGTGGCAGTCACGGAAATTGACCCAGCGAGTCAAGCTCAAAATATTCGCGTCAAACGTTAAGTCCGTACTGCTATACGGGTGCGAAACGTGGAAGGTTACAAAAGCCATCTCGCACCGTCTCCAGGTCCTTGTGAATCGTTCCCTTCGCCGAATTCTCGGTATATTCTGGCCCGAGAAAATATCCAACGAACAACTATTGGAACGCTGCCACGAAACCCCGATCGACCATCAGATCAAGCGCCGCAAATGGAACTGGATTGGCCACACGCTGCGCAGAGACCCAAGTCACATCCCAAAGCAGGCGATGGACTGGAATCCCCAGGGAAAGCGCAAGCGTGGTCGCCCCAAGCAATCCTGGCGGCGCACCGTTACAGATGAAGCGAAGAAAATAGGGAAGACCTGGAGCGAGATTAAACGCGAAGCTCAAGACCGATCGGGATGGAAGACTGTTGTGGACGCCCTCTGCCCCACCCGGGGGACATAGGACAATAAGTCAAGTCAAGTCAAGATTTGGATAGATGTCACGACTATTAACGCTAGCACGGCAGACATATACCCGAGTGTATACTCTACAATAGAGGAAAATTTTGTGTCTCATAGAAGTATATTAACTCATTTTATTTACTATGTGAGACCGGGTCCTATCACGCTAGAATAATCACTACATAGTATAAAAATGTCGCTTTCTTTGTCCCTATGACCCTTTGCTTAAATCTTTGAAATACCAACGGATTTTGATGCGGTTTTTTTTAATAGATAGAGTGATTCAAGAGAAAGGTATATACGTATAATAACATCCATTAAATAGGAGAGTAGGCTATATATTTTATACCCGTGCGAAGCCGGAGCGGTTCACTAGTAAAGATAGAAATACTACCTTTATTCCCTACCGGGTCCCGCGACCACGGCCTATGCAACTGGGTCGAAACGTAGGGTGAAATAAAGGTATTTATATCTTTATTATTTTATCGTGATACGAGCCGGTTTCACATATATGTATTTGTGATATTTGGTGTTGTTTCCATAATTGTTCCCATACACTGACTATAGCCTATTCGCAGAGATAGGCACGTTTCTTTCAGGGTGTTTTTTCGGGTAATGTTATTATAAAATATTTAATATCAGCATAGCTGTGCAACGGGAAAATGCTACCAGCCTTCTTGGGACACTTCCTACCACTGCCAGTGATTTGGCAGATATATTTTATTTGTAAATATATTTAGCATTAAGATTTGATTTTATAATTATTGCTTTATTTATTAATCTTTATTTAGTACACAAATATTAATTTAGTCTTATTATTTAGATTTATTCCTTCATGTAAATATTGATTAAAACAAATACTTAATACAAGCATTATCATGTTACAATTTAAGGATACACAGAACTTAAGAACTACAAATTCATAATATGAGACGCAATCAATACATTCTTAATTCCTTAGCTACCCTATACTACATAATGGAAAGAACGGCAGATAGTTGCACACACGTTTACGTCTCAAATTAACACGACACATTATTAGAACATCCCATTTACTTTTACCTACAAAATCCTAACAGAATTTAAAAGCCGAAAATCTGCTAACAAGAGTTAAAATTTGAAAACGTTTACTTCAAAACTGTAACGTCCAATATAATTTGAGCTCTATTTACTTTACTTTTGCTTAGAAATATATCACGATTACACTGGTTTTGAGTTGGTATATAAGATAGGTTTTCTCAATGTTGAAGGTTTAGTTTCAATAAGGTTTTAATGATGGTCCATTGCCAGTCTTTAATGTACTAAGGGACTATTATTCTACGATTAGTGACTATTATGATATAGAATAGTTTCGTTTATACAAAACTAGCGACCCGCTCCGGCTTCGCAGGGTTATAAAATATATAGCCTACTTCACTATTTACTGGATGTTATTATACATATAACCCTTCCTCTTCAATCTATTAAAAAAACCGAATCAAAATCCGTTGCGTAGTTTCAGAGATTTAAGCATACAAAGGAACATAGGGACAGAGACAGTGACTTTGTTTTATACTATGTAGTCATAATGATTTAAGTTATATTTAAATTAATATTTATCAGGATTGTTCAGGGTAGCAATCAATAGCCTCTGTCTATCCCGTTAGTCAAATAGAGGATTATTATATTTATGTATTTATTTGTAAAAGGAAACTAAGAGTTACAAGGTTATTTGTATTTTAGGTGATAGACATATTATAATGTATTTAATCCTCTGCTGGGAATCAAATCCGAAAACTTCAATATAACAATACTTCAGGTTCTTAATAAAATAACTATTAGGCAAAGATTTCTTTATTTTATCCTCAGATATTGAACCCAGAACCACCACGAAATTTATGATCCTATAAACGTAGCTTAATAACGTTGAATAGTCCGAGGAGACGTAAACGCAGCTTAAGCTCATCCCTTAGACGTCGTTCAAAGTAATTTGCAACTTAACAGAATATTACTTTATGCAGGTTGCTTAAAGGACTTAATTTAACTAGCGATGGGATAGTATTCCCTAGTTGGACGCCGTTATAGTGCTTTGCATAATGTTCTAGATGACCTACATTTAAAATAGGATGTCAAAAAAGGCGTTCACGACCATTAACCCTTGCGGGGTAGTCAGAGGTTCAGGTGTCGATCTCTGCAATTGCGAAGGTAGTAATTCTATGGTTACCTCGAAACCACGTGTTGACCAGTTGTTAGTTCTCAATGTGACAGTTGGTAAGCTATGTCGCCATTTACAAATACTGAGTATTACCTGTTCAGGGAACAGGTAGGTTTCCTCACGATATTTTCCCTCACCGTATAAATGTAATTTATTACGAAAATGTAAACAGAAATTCATGATACTTCATTTCCATTGGCACATTCTCAAGCAGGATTTGAACCCTGTACTATTGATACAAAGTCAAGCCCTAAACAACAGAGCTACGTTGAAAAACCCTATAGTGTCTAACCCAATGGTGTTAATCAAAGCACATAATTGCCAGTACATCGCTCTGATAATAGGCGAAGGGTTGATAACCGTTTCTAATAACTTTAGTTATTAGTTAAGCGTTCAACGGAGCGAAAACGGGTTATATCTAATTAAAACTTAACTATTGGAATAATATACAGTAACATTAGGAATACTTATAACCGCCGAGTGTGTATGAGGAGGTGTGTAAATGTCAATGAAGTAACAGTGGTCTGTCAGGTTAGGTTAGGTTAGTCATGTGTCCCGATAAAACATGGGGACACGTAATCTCTGCCTACCCCTCTACAGGGAATCAGGCGTGATGTGTATGTATTTAGAGAAATATTTTCCATTTATAGTTTATGCACATACAATATATTCACGCCTCGACTTCTTTAGAGAGATGGGCAGAGGCTATCGATTGGCTACTTAAAAAATGCTGACAAATGCTAGAGATAGATTTACCTATTACGACATGCCTGGACGAGAGATAATAATAATAATATTTGGACATTATTACACCCATTGAACTAGCCCCTTAGTAAATACATTTAAGACTTGTGTTAAAGGTACTAGTCAACGTATATTTAAGAAATGTATACATAACATAATATATAGATAAATACATATATAGCGTATATAATCAACGACAAGACTGGAAAGCAGTGGAAAAGCGTAGTTGTCAACTCTGCGTCCACCGGGAATCGAACCCGGGACCTCACGAAATAGCGTTCCGGTGTCTAACCGATCGCGCCACGGAGGTCGTCAGAGATAGATAATTCATACATACATACACATCACGCCTGGTTCCCTGTAGAGGGGTAGGCAGAGATCACGGATCCCCATTTGTCTCAAACCTGACAGACCACTTTCACTCCATTGCCACCATACACTTCCTCTTACACACTCGGTGGTTATAGGTACACCTAACGTCACCTTTTTTCAATATAGCGTCTATCTGACTGTCAAATGTCTTATTGAACCGGCCCCTACGTAACTTACGTAGTAATATAGTCAATTGTAATATAGTCCCAACTAACAAGGGACGTGATTAATTATATGCCTCTCGTACTCAATGCCAAGGTTGGATAGTTTTACTAATTAATACGCGACTCATATCCGTAGAGGGTAAACAGAGCGAAAGGAACAGTAAATGAGGATCACGTGAGCGAGACATTTTAATTGCGACTTTTTTTAGTTGAGAGTTACGAGTTTAATGTTGTTTGGGGTTGGCATATAATATGTAATTTAATGAGTATCTTTTTAGATGTGTTAGTTATTTTATATATTATGCATTCACTTTCTTTAATCCCTTTCGGGGTTGACAGAATGAGGAGATTTTATGAATACAAATCCTTTGTGAATTTATAGTTATGAATATGAATAATCAGGTTATGATCCCATATAAAACAGTGGTGTCAGATTACCAGCTTATCGTCCAATAGATTCCATTTACCCCTAGTCTCTTTGTCACCTCTAACGATATATCGGGAAGAACGGCAGCTAGTTAGCATTCTTTTTACATCCCAGATTAGCTCATGCCGAAATGCGGTCACTGAGAAGCATGTTAGGAGTGACAGTATAAGTTTCTATGGCTTGGACATGTTATGCGGATGAATGATAGCAGATTGACAAAAATAATTTATAATGAGTGAAGTGAAAGGGCGGTTATGTAGGGGCAAACCCAATAAGACATATGACAGTCAGATAGACACTATATTAAAAAAGGGTGACGTAAGGATTACCTATAGCCACCGAGTGTGTATGAGAAGATGTATGAGTGTCAATGAAGCGAAAGTGGTCTGTCAGGATTGGGACAAATGGGGACCCGTGATCTCTGCCTACCCCTCTACACGGAATCAGACGTGATGTGTATGTGTGAAACAAATGACGTCATATGTTGATGCGTCACACGGTATTCATTATTCCTTTACCAACAAAATTAATGAAAAGTCAACATTGCTCCAGTGTACAGAATTTTAATCAAAATAACATCAATATTTTCAATGCAAGGATATGAAAACATTCGCTTCACGGCTTTAAGCGCTATTGAGGTGGTCAGAGAGTTAAATGCGTATGTACGGTATAATACGGTGTAATACTACAGTGTTTTGAAGCCTATGTATAAAAAGATATTCAATACTCAATCTATGTATTGATTTTTACTACTCAATCTAAGTATTATAAGTATATTAATACTATTCCGTGCTAGTCTAAGACGTAAAAACAGTATGAGGCGACTAAGGGACTAGGGTTCAAGGGAATCTATTGGGCGATAGGCTGGCAACCTATCACCAATATTCCATATGACATTGAAACCCTAATTAACTTTTTACTAAGTGACTAAGAAGTTTTATTTTGTCTCCAAGGTTCTATCCACCCCGAAAGGGATTAAAGAAGGTGAATGTACATGTATGTATAGTAATGCTATATCATTATTATAACTATAAATATTATATAATTACTAAATGTATCAAATACAAATAATCTACCTTAACTGTAATGCCATAAATTACTAAGGCCCTTTAATCCATTTGTATGTCTGACTTTTTAAAGATTTTTATCCTTATATTCAAAATATAAATACATGTACATCTCACTAAGTCGACACTACTTTTCATTTTCCTCAAAACCTATCATCACACATATAACATATATGATTAGTAACTAGCGGGACTTATCGCGTATGTTTATATGTAGTTACTAATCATGAGTATAAATCGCGAATCTCTTAAAACTAAAATATAATATATACCCAATATAAACTAATACCAATTCCTACACATTCCATAGAATAGAAATATCGATTCCCAATGGGCGCAGTCCACCCCAGTCGGAACAGCGTCGTGGGGCCCAATGACAATAGACAGTCGCGTGTCAGACATTCGAATCAGTAGTTTTACGCTTTGCACAAGGGGTGGGTTGGGGCCAGGAAAATAGCGGGTTTGTTGTAATATTAATAAAGAATAATTTATATGAGTTTATATATTATACATATCTATCTATACTTAATTTTATAAAGCTGAAGAGTTTGTTTGTTTGAACACGCTAATCTCAGGAACTACTGCTTCGAATTCAAAAATTCTTTTTGTGTCAGATAGACCATTTATTGACAAAGGCTTTAAGCTATATAACATCGGCCCGCTACTAATAGGAGCAAAGAATATAATATAAAAATTTAATTATAATTACAGTGCCATCTATGTTTCATGTAATGAAAACTTCTAAAAAAGTAAAAATGTGGCAAATTATTTGATATTGCTTGTGTATAATATACTTATGGCTGTATTTCTCTTTTGATGAAAATAGCAGTTACAATAAAATTGACATATGTTACTTCGAAAAATATGTAATGCTTTTTAGAAAATAAAAGCCAGTCGGTTGGAAATAAAATTGAAAAGACGATAATATTTAGTTGCTCACTTTTAAGCAAGAATATTGGGGTTGTGATATTATGCGGAACATTGGTGACAAGTTGCTAGCCCATTGCCCGATAGATTCCATTTACTCTTAGTCCCTTAGTCACGTTTTAGGGCAAGCTGAAAAGAATAGCAGCAAGTTAGAATTTTCATTAAAGTGTTAACTAGGATACTAACTTCCATAAGTAACGTCTGATTAGTATATTTATATTTTACATGAGTGTATATTACTAACAGCACTCCAGTTTCATAGCCCCACCCTGCAACCACATCGTTGAATTGATTCGAGTCCGTGATTTCGTATGCAAGTTGTAACGACGCGGCGTCACTGCGAATACACTTCACGCACACGAGTGCATATCGATACAGAGCGAATTGATATCGATAAAAATTAGTCGTATAGTTTAATGGGCTGAATAAATTAAACTTAGTTTGCTTGTAAATATTTGTCTGTAATGGTTGGTTAAATGTGGCGAAAAATGCTTCAACATTACAAAAAGGTTCCATGCTGGGATATAAAGAGAATTTTAACTAGCTCCCATTCTTCCGAGCGTAAAAGGCGACTAAGAGTCGAGTGGTTCTAGTGGGTGATGGACTTACAACTTGTCAACAATGTTCCATATAACATCACTACCCCAATATTCATAAATAATAATGACCTGGGAGATGTAATCGTGTGTACAAATTTCTGTTCAACCCAAAAGGGATTCAAGGATGTACATTTTTAATTTATGTTAAATTTTAGAACATACATGTTATTACATGTAAAATTTTATATTATTATACATTATACATTTATGTTAAATTTTAGAACCTTTTTCAGTCACTTGCAGATATCGATGCTTTAATGCACACTTGAGTATATACGTTTTTGCTGTAATTTGTTTAGTGCAAATAATCATTATTTTGTGTATGACAAATCTTCTATATTTAGTTCAATTTACCTTTTAGTAACTCTTTATTGATACGTTGTATAAATACTACATTTTAGTACCATAATATTTAGGTTCGAACAAATGATTTTTTATAGTTTTAAGAGATTCGCGATTTATACTCATGATTAATAATTAACTGGACTTATCGGCAGTCTGCCCGTGACCATGGCTGCTGCAACGTAGCCGAAACGTCGGGTTAATAAAGGTAATTTTATTATATATAAACTTACACGATAAGTCCCGTTAATTATTAATCAAATGATTTTTTGTACTAAAGCCAATTTCAGTGAAAAACGTATATACCATTGATAAGACCTATGAATATCTCATAAAGAAAAATGTTAAGCATAATCTATGTAATTCAATTTGTTATACGTTGTCTAGAAACCAAAAAAAGCTCATTTTCTCTTTTCATATTACGTATTATTACTCGACAATCACAATCATACTTCTAGTCGGTATATCGTAATCACATTCTCATTCGCTTGCTTTTAGCCAGATTTCATTACTCCAATTGTCGACCTCCCATTGTGAAGGCGATATTCATCTCGCTGAAATCTCTCAAAAGAAATGAGATGGAAGCAATAATCGATATTTTGACCCGGTTTCTTTATTCTGGAAAACGTAGTTCCCCCTGACGATGACAAGATGTTTGTGACTTGGTAAAATGTGGCTTCAGTATTATGGTGGCTATGTGAAGTAAGGTTTTTAGTGAGTTAACAAGAAAATGGGTAAGGATTTAAACCAAATCTCATAGTTCACCTCTGTTACTGTAATTTTAATGATTTATTGAGATTTTATAAGTAATATAAAGTAGTGAAAATACTGACGGTCGTTTTTTACATACAATGTGTCTTATTTAGCCTATCAAACTTGATTGCAACATATGTACGAAATATCGTACTGATATCTCACGATATACCTATTCTTTCAGCGTATTTTTGTAACTACGCAGCAATTATGATATAAACAAAAGCCACATGTGTTCACGCCCATTGCGGGGTAGTCAGAGGTTGAGTTATCCATCTCCGTAATTGCGAAGGTAGTAATTCTATGGCCACCTCGAACCCACGTGTTAACACTAACAAGGAAACTAGAATTCAATCGCATAAAAACCTTCACTAATAAAAGGAGGTTAAAGAATAGTCAACTTATATAACACTTGAAGTTATCGACAATCTCATTTCACTTATCCAGTTACATTCGAGTCTATGAAGATCGTGAATTGCAGATCACGGGTCTATTCTGACATATTATTCAATTGAAGATTAGAAAAATATTATACGTACAAGTGAATAGATAAAGTTTAAGTACAGTCATTTAAAACTTATTATCAATAATTTTATTAACTTCAATTATTTAAGTTAACAAGCACAGCTTAAAGTCAGTATCTGAATGGATGACATATTATTTTGAGAGTATACTTTCCCATAAGGAAAAATCGATAGATAATAGCATAAACAGTTATCTCAATCGCCTATCCCAGATTTAGAACTCTAAGCCCAAAACCTTTGCATATAGTAATTTTAAATCTCTACTACCATAACCGTTTATATTTAAACACAAGTTCAGCTACCTTACTAAACCAAGTCTACAAATACAGCTCCGAGTCCCACCTCTAAACTGTCATTCTATACATTTAAAATAATAATAATAAAATTCAGGACACTATGACACCACTTGAACTAGCCCCTAGTAAGTTCATTTAAGACTTGTGTCAAGGGTACTAGGCAACGTATGTTTAAGAAATATATATTTATTATATATACATATATAGTATATATAATCAACAAACAGACTGGAAAGCAGAGGAAAATCGTAGTTCTAAATCCTGTCTCAACTAGAAATCGAACAAGGGACCTCACGATTGCCGTTCAGATGGTTAACTAATCGCGCCACAGAGGTTATCGAATATTTCAAACCTATCCTCATATAACTCACAATACCATTCATCCCTTAATCCATATTCCTCCAGAATACACCCCCAAATGTCCAATGACTCGACTCACTGAAGATTGTATCACGTAACGAGAAGAAAAATCTCATATAGGAGGTGTCTGCTTTGATCGCGAGAGAAAATTGCATCTATAGAATGGCTCACCCATTGTTAAGACCTTCCCGAACAGATGCCAGCCCTTTGTCACCTCCGCAGAGTATCTGCCAATTAACTGGCTTGGAAAATGGAGTTATGAAACACCTACTATAGTATGTATGTACTGTAGTGGGTTGGTGTTCTTTGGTACGTAATAATATAAATAATGTCCAAATATTATTATTATTTAATAATATATAAGGGACACTATTACACCAAACTAGCCCCTTGCTAAGTACAATTAAGACTTGTGTCAAGGGTACTAGTCAACGTATATGTAAAAAATGTATACATAATATATTTAGATAAATATTAATATTATATACAGATAAATACATACGATATATACAGGTACCTACCGATCGCGCCACGGAGGTCGTAAAATCGACGGATGTACATATAATACATGTATATGTATGACTTACTTATAGATGTATTATATATATACACACATATAAGTTTGTAAATATTTTGTTAATTTATTGTAAAGATTCTATTGTTAAAATGAACTTTAGTCAGTTAATAAACATTTACAATGAAATACTAAAAAGAAATACAACTATTTATCCTTCTACTAACATCGGACTAGCAAGGGACATAATAGACCATATAAAAGCCTCATTACACACTCATCTCACGCACGAGCCTTAATTGGTCATCCACCCTTCCGTGGACCCTTGTGGGTAAATTATAAATTTAAATAACAATTAGCCCTATCTCCTTTTCATGTTTAATTTGTGCATTGTTGGGTTTATTTTAAAATAACGTTCGTACGTAGATAGGTATGTATTTTACTTCTGCGCTAGTCAGGGACGTAAAAAGAATGTTAAATAATTGCTGTTATTCTCGGTATGTCGTAGGAGGCGACTAAAGGATTAGACGTAAATAGAATCTATTAGGTGAAGGGCTAGCTATCGCGTAACCTGTTACTAATGTTCCGTTATAACATTGCAAACTCAATATTCATTTTAAACAGTGATCTAGGAGATATTATATCTCCGAGGTTCTGTTCACCCTGTATGGGAGTAAAAAGGAGTACTTGATGAATAATAGAAGAGCATGTATGAAAAACTTAATAGGGAAATGATTTTTTACAGCCAAAGTGTAAGGTAGAGTTGGACAGGGTAGGCCGCGTAGAACTTATACAGATCAAATTGAAAACATTCTTCTCAAAGCGGTTTGCGTAGCGTGAAGTACAAAAGATAGTGTATGAGAAGGTCAATTGATGTGATTCACCAGGGAGATTTGTCAGCATCATTCAAGATGTTGACCGTTAATCCTGCCTATGCCGTCAAGGGAGTAGCGGCGTGAATATATGTATGTATGTACTTTGGTGAAACTCATAATGTTCTTTAGTTATTCAAAATTGTTAAAATAATTATGCTCGAATGGAATGATTGTTACAAGAGAATCCCTCAGTCTTTTAAATGAAACTTAGAGTTCAATTAGATTATATTATTCATCGTAAAGTCAGCCACACGTGACCTGTATGTAAAACCATCAAATACATACCTATTCCAATGAATAGTCAGTTTCCCTACGATGTTTTCTCACCGTAGAATTCAAAACATTTTAAATTCACATTAACGAGACGCGAATAACCATTCGTAGCGAAGCCCGCATTCGTAGCATATGCAAAACATTCATTTCATATCTACGAAAGACGTCTCTTCAAACCGTAGCGCACGTAGTGTTTTTGCACTCTCCTTCAAAGCCTGCTTTTAAGGCTCTGCATAATGTTGACAACGAGTTTTAATGAAGCTCATTCCTGAAATGCCTTTTTGGTGGTATAGAATGACTACCCTATCATTACATCAGGATGTCAAAATCAAAGTAAAGTTTAAGTTTTAGTATATTAGAGTTGTTAGTGATAAACAAAGCAATAATGGATGAAAGGTTTATCCATATTGCTTGCGTGTTTAGATTGTGTTAGATCAAACAACATATCATAGGCAGATTACTGAAAAGTATACGAGACTATAAAACATATTCTTCTTTTGAAAAGGGCATGCTTCGATGGTTTGGACATGTTATGCGGATGAATGATGCCAGGTTGACAAAAGGAATATATGTATATGACTGAAAGTCGGCCCAATAAGACAAATAACAGTCAGATAGACGCTATATTGAAAAAGGATAACGTTAGGAGTACCTATAACCGCCGAGTGGGTATAAGAAGATGTATGAGTGTCAATGAGGCGAAAGTGGTCTGTCAGGATCGGGACAAATGCGGATCCGTGATCTCAGCCTACTCCTCTACAGGGAATCAGGCGTTATGTGTATGTATGATAAATTTACTTTGACTTTACAAAAATTTACTTTGACTTTGATTATCCCAAACTGACACATTTCACTCATTTCCAAAGCACAGATATTGTAACCGTTACAAACAGAAGCTTAACCACAGATCATGTAAACGTTTGACCAACGAATGAATTCTCGGTGAATTCTATTTCATCTCTAGATGTGTACTAGAACTGTGAATTGATATAAAACAAAAGCCAAAAACAAACGCGTTCACGACCATTAACTCTTGCGGGGTAGTCAGAGTTTCACGGGTCTATATCCGCAATTGTGAAGGTAGTAATTCTATAGTCACTTTGAACCCAAGTGTTGACCAGATGGTTAGTACTCAATGTGACTGGTGGAAAGCCATGTCGCCATTTACAACCACTAACTATTACCTGTTCAGTAAAACAGATAGGTCTCCTCACAATGTTTTTCTTTACCGTGGTATTCAACGCCTTTCGTTAATGTATTTTTATTACGAAAATTTAAAACCTTTGTAGACCTTTAATCCCTTTTGGAGTTGACAAAACATCAAAGTCACAATTTTATTTGTCAGGTAACTTTTTAACATGTGTACTGAGGTTGTTAATATCATTTGTTTAATTAGTTGCTAGCCAATTACACAACAGGTTTCAGAGAAGAAAAGAACTTAATACTACACCAAAAGATGATTACTTTTATTTATGATATCATGAAGTCTGTCTCCGCAATGCGAAAATAAAGATTATGTGTAGCCAATCCATTTACCATATAGTTATCAAATATCTTTAGACTGTACTATCTCTCAGTGATATGCACTGATACTGTGTAGATACTAAAGAAGTAATAATGGAAAAACATGTTTAAGCAGTGTTAACACGGTACGGTATATGAAAATGCAGCCTTCGTGAAACCGTGTTTGCTTCTGTCAAGGACGCTTAAGCTACGACGCTTCTTAAGGCTGTGTCTTTGGCAAAAAGATGTTTATAAAGGTACTGTTTACGGGATTGCCAAGTCGAAAACTACTGGAACTAATTACGTAGATTTTAAATCGTATTATCTAAAAATAATATTGCAGGACACTATTACACCAATTGAACTAGCCCCTTGCTAAGTACATTTAATACTTGTGTTGAGGGTGCTAGTCAACTTATATTAAAAAATACATACTTAATATAGCTGGATAAATATGAACTTGTATAGCATATATTATAAACAACCAGACTGGTAAGTAGAAGAATATATTTCTTAAATATACGTTGACTAGTACCCTTAACACAAGTCTTAAATGTACTTAGCAAGGGGCTTGTTTATTTGGAGTAATAGTGTCCTTCAATATTATTATCTCAGACTAACACTAAACTTATACATTCAACCCTTTTAACCACAGAGGTGGTACAAAAGTGAACATTGTCTGCTTCGTCCCATTGTAATGAGTGTGATTAAGCGAACGGTGGCTTTGCAAGTCGCTTTTAATTAGAGGGGTAGGCAGGAGTCGAAAGTCATTTCGCTAATTAATGGCATTCGAATTGCAACGTTGCGCCACCGTTGCTCGTTTTGTTCGATATTGGGACGTATTTGCATGTGAGGATGGTTCTTGTAGTGGTTTCAAATGGGTTTTTAACTTCTTTATACATATGTGTTTTAGGTATATATGGATGTCTTTTGATTCCTTTTGGGTAGGCAGAGAACAAGAACTAAAAAAAAAAAACACTGTTGTTATTGCATGTCAGTTATAATGAATCTTTATAAAATTTAATAATATCGGGTTTTTTTCTACCTAAAACAATAATATACTTAATAGGAAATATATACATTTCATTTATACGTAAAATTATTTATTATCTTCTCTGTAAAGAAAATTGAAGGCATTCCGATTACATTTATTAATAAAATAAATACCTTCCAAATTTACTAGTAGCTTAGCTGGTTTCTAATACATATTTACTCCCAATCTCTTAGTTTCCTAAGCCTAGATTCTATGAGCATTAAATATTTTACAACAAAACAAAAAACAAACGCATTCACGACCATTAACCCTTGCGGGGTAGTCAGAGGATCAGGCTTCCATCTCCGCAATTGCGAAGGTAGTAATTCTATGGCCACCTCGAACCCACGTGTTGACCAGACAGTCAGTACTCAATGTGAGAGGTGGTCAGCCATGTCGGCATTTACAAGCACTAACTATTATCTGTTCGACGAACAGGTAGGTTTTTCCTCACGATGTTTTCACTCACCGTATAATTCGATGCATTTCGTAAATGTGTTTTTATTATGAAAATGTACGTAGAAATTCATTAAACTTCATTTCCATTGGTACATGCTCAAACAGGATTTTGAACCCTGTACTTAGTGATACAGAGAAAAGCCCCAAACAACTAAGCTACGTCAAATATATTACCTACATTTAGTATTCACACCAGACTACACACACCTACCACCAAACATAATGAGCCGTCTATCCGAGGCGTGCCCAAAAGGGAATGAACCGCCCCGGGGTATGAACTCAGGACTGATTGCCTCTCAAAGCACCCCAAGCCGGCAGGCCTGTAATAAAAGCCCATTATGACTGGCCAGTCTAGACTGCATTTGAATTACACACTCGGCGGTTATAGCTACTTCTAACGTCACGTTAATATAGCGTCTATCTGACTGTCATATGTCTTGTTGTGTGTTTGAGTGTCAATGCGAATTTTCAATATAGCGTCTATCTGTCATACGTCTTATTGAGAAGATGTATGAGTGTTAATGAAGCGAAAGTGGTCTGTCAGTATCAGGCTTCGTGATCTCTGCCTACCCCTCTACAGGAAAAGGCGTGATGTGTATGTATGTATGTTTAATAAGATGTATTTGCTATGGATAACATGTGTATGTATAGTGTATTATTACTGTGTAAGAGTTTTAAAGACATATTTTGTGAGAAATTTAAGCTTTTCTTTTGGGATTGTCATGGCATTATTTATATTTATTTATTATCTTAATACACTAGTTTTTTGTGCTAGTCTAGGACGTAAATGATGGTAACTAGCTACCATTCTACCGGCATGTTACAGGAGGCGGCTAAAGGACTAGGGGAAAATGGAATCAATTGGGTTATGTATATTTACGTGTCAGTTATATTTATTAATGCGGCTATAGCCCAGTGGGTAAGAACTCGGACTTTTTTATGAGAAAAGGTTCTAGGTTCGAATCCCGGCTCTGGCATGTACCAATGTATGAAATTTAAAATATGTGTATTTCATTTACGTAATAATAATAATAAAAAGCATTTATTTACACGTATTTATTATATTTACGTACATAATTTACAGTCGCTAACGGAGAGGCAAAACATCGTGAGGAAACCTGCCTTATCCCTCAGGATAGCCAATAGATAGTGCCTGTATACGGCGATACGGTTCACTACCTATCACGTTGGGTGCTGTCTATCAAGTGAAACGCGGGCTTCGAGTGATCCATACCTAACATGCCTTCGAAATTTCGGAGATGGGCACTCAAGCCTCTGACTACCCCGCCAAAATAAAGGGAGTGTCTATACACAAGTGGTGAAGCGTATATTATATTTATGTATGTTATATTAATATAATTTAACATTCAATTTTTTGCCGACTTTTTGTACACAATAACATTTATTACAAGCATAATATAAAACTTCTTTAAATACATTATATACGTATACATAGACACATTATCTAATTTTATAAAGATCCCAAAAGATGTCCAACTTTAATGAAATTCCCATGAATATTCTGAATTCAATCTGCTAGACAAACAGTATCTCTTCAAAGGAAGCTCCCTTACAATGCGTTTGGCATCTAAGAAACATTTCAGAGGGGCCCACGGAAAAGTTTAATTAACTAATTCCTGGTTTTAGAACGCATGCGCTAGAAATTTAGAAATTTGAGGCGGAAAGTCGGTTTGATGTAAACTTGAATAGAAAAATCTGAAATAATAATTAACGCAAAATATAATAAATAATATAAAGAATAAGTAGCTGTAGTCTAGTTGACATGCCTTTTCATTACAGTCCTAGGTTTGAAGCATATACCTGTAAATGAAACTAAATGTATTTTTAATTTACGTACACAATTTACAGTCGCTAAGGCTGAGGGAAACATCGTGAGTAAACCTGCCAATGCTACGGGATAAGTAATAGGTCGTACCTGTATACGGCCATACGGTTTACTAGCTATCACGTTGGATGCTGTCTATCTAGTCAAACGCGGGCTTCGAATGACCCATACTTAACATGCCTTCCTGATTTCGGAGATGTGCAAAGAAGCCTCTGACTACCCCGCCATAATAAAAAAGGGAGTGTTTATACACAAGTCGTGAAGCATATGCTATGTTATGAAATGAAATGTAGAAAGTAGTAACACTGGAACGCTGAATATTTTTATAACCCTTGGTGAAGCTGAAAATTGTAAATCGCTTAAAAGTTAGCAGAAGTTTAAACCAATCAGTTGATTAGCGTTTATATTATATCAGGACAGAAATCATACAAACAAGTGACACATATCTCTTAAACGTTGCCGTATTCATTTTGATATACTAACTTGTAGAGTTTTTAAGAGAATTAATTGAAAAAAATATTGAATTTCATCACTTCAAAATAACACAAGTTAGGTTGTTTAATAATTCCTAACTTTCAATACTAGTTAAAGATTATCTACTAAATCTAATATATATCATATCTGATAAATATAAAAGTAAATAATATCTTTATTTTAATCGAATACAGTACTTCCAGCACAATACGACCCATTAAAAAACCCCATCCGAGCTTTCCAGTACGAAATTGCAAACAAATTGTACACTTGTAAACGTCATTCATTAAGTGAATGATCCTCATTACGCCTCACAGAAATTGTGCTGAGCTTTTTAACTCGAATACAACATTTAAATTACTTTTAGCGGATTCGCGCTGGCTTGCATTAAAATATATACAGTTTTTGATAGATTTGGGAGTTATATTATACGATAAGTTCTGACGATTTAAATTCGTTAATAACATATCAAATGATAATATAATTTAGTGTATTCATAATAATATGATCTCTCCAGATAGTAGAGTTAGCTTAAGCTACTAACTTTATTATTTCAGTAGATAGTATAAATTTTAATACCATGGGAAATTGTTATTAACCTTATTTCGTATAAATTCAATAACAATTTGCAGATAGTAGGAGAATAAAATTACGAGTATATCAATTGATAAATTTATAATACACGTACATTTGATCCCCTGTATATAATACAGAAAATCATGATAGCCTTGTCTTCCTGCACAACCCTGCAAGCATGGCAGCCGTAACAATGATGTAGTTCCATCATGTAATCACAAACCATTATTTATAAGCACATAAGTTAGAATCATTTGGTCGAATGCTAGTTCTACGGTTGTTTTATGGCTTTGTAAAAGTAGCATGCATTCGTAACATGGGGTACCATTTGCATAACATGTAAATGAGGCGGCATTGGAATACCAACTGAATGTCATTATGTTTACATTATGTTGGCCACGTTTAAACTACTTTAAAATAGACACATAACCTGCATTTACATGATTTACGACTGTTTAACTTTTAAAGGACGATTAGACATTTGAGCATTATCAAGTTAGAGAATATAAAACATACGTTTCACGACTTCGGTGTATATGCACAATTTTGCGGGATAGTCAGAGGCTTGAGTGCCCCTCTCCGGAATTTTGCAGTCATTTTACGTATGGGCCAAACATAGAGTTTTTTCACTACATAGACATCACCCAACATGATAGGTAGTGAGCCATATCGTCGTAAATAGGCACTGAATAATACCCATCCCGAGGGATAGACAAGTTTTTCACTAGTTTTCTCTCACCGTTAACGACTGTTCATTATGTATGTAAGTAAACGATCACTTTTTTCAACTTAATTCATTAGTACACGCCCGAACCGGGATTCGAATTTAGGATCTCTAATAACAAGTCAGGGGTCTTACCCACTTGGCTACAGTCTCCTACATTCATACCTATCAGTATTCCCTATATATGTGTCGGTGAAAAACAATTAAACCGTTTGACTGTTGCTCTTTGTACAGCTCGTTCATTTGAGAATTTTATTAATATTTTCGCGGACAAAAGCATCGTTTGCATTCCAACGGGATTGTAACGGAAACAATACGCATAGCTATCATACCCCTTCTTTTTAGAAGGGTTGGCAGAGGTTATATAGATAATGTACATGTACATATTCGAAATAAAAATACTTTTACGAAATGCATCGAATACTACGGTGTGGGAAAACATCGAGAGTAAACCTACCTGTTCCCCGAACAGTCAATACTTAGTTGGTGCTTGTAAATGGCGACACGGCTTACCACCTGTCACATTGAGTACTGACTATCTGGTCAACACGTGGGTTCGAGGTGGCCATAGAATTACTATCTTCGCAATTGTGGAGATGAACACCTGAACCTTAGACTATCCCGCAAGTGTTCACGGTCGTGGACGCGTTTGCTTATAAATAATAATTATATTCACGCTAATCCATTTGGTGCGGATAGGGTACAGAATTCATTATATTATCTCTTTGTGAAATATTGAAATGTGTGTATGAGGAGGTACATGTATGACTGTCAATGAAGCGAAAGTGGTCTGTCAGGATCGGGATCCGTAATCTCTGCCTAACCCTCTACAGGGAATCAGGCGTGATATGTATGTATGTATATATTGACTTATCAATCATCGACCTACAGTTATGACCTTGTCTCTAAATAATGACATATAAATATAACATGTCAATAATCATCTACTTTACTATTCATATCATTTTATTATTATTATACATAAATTTATTAATCCAATGAACGGTTCGTGATTGCAAATAGTCAAAGTGTAAAATAAATAAAAAAAGATAAATGGCCGCCGGAACCGGATCCCGCTCAAACAATATGGCGACGGAGGCTCGATTTATTGTGGCACGATATTTATTTTGGCCAAAACGTAATACAAAGATACAGGGATTGATAAATGGTGCTCCTTTTTTCTCATAAGATAGCTTTTTGATTGATAGATATGGGTATCTACAATTTGGAAGGACGATTAATAATATTAGGTCCGAAGACCTTGGAGGCTTATGACATATTGGTGACATTAGAAGTACTATTAAGTATGTGAGTGAGTGAAATTAAGTTGAAAAGGAAAAGCGTTAATGGATTACAGATAGCTTAAATTTCAACTGTTATCAAGAGTTTATGTGAATAGTAGCTTATATGAGAATAGCTTATGTGATGCTGATTTATTTTAAAATAATATGAGTATATAATAATGTCAGAAAACCTACCTTGTTACTTGTAAAGTAGAGTGGAAGTTATCTTGTGAAACGTGTGCTTTGAGAGTCCAAAGATATTTGCAAATTCATTACATATTATACAATTACAAAATTGAACAACCAAAAAATATACACAATACAAAAAGTTTACAGATCAAACTTACAAACTAGGGGGAGTATAGCTAGTGCATGTTACTGTCGCTGCAAAAAGGTTAGAACAAAGCTGGGTATGTTACGTTTGGCAGAAAACGCAACGCTGATATTATGTCAGTACCAACAAGAATCAACTAATCATTTTAATCTATCCCAATACTGAAAATTTCTTCTTTAATATAGATATATCAACATTGTCTACGTTTCTATATGTGTACATATTTATCCTTACACCTTCCAACCGCGTACGTGAGTGCAAATGTATTCAAATCACATTCTTCCCGTAGCAGCCTTATCTTAAAATTGTACGTGTTTTTAGCCCCACTCATATTTCCCTCAGCCAGATAGCTCCCACGGGTTTCACTTCAAAATGCTAAGTGACAACGCATTTGTACATAACGTGAAACGCTTTATGTTTATTGTGGGGAGTTTGGTATTTAAATATAAGTAGTATCATATATATTAATACATGATAATATGAAATGTATTGTCCTTATTTAATCAAATTTTGTATATAGGGCTTTAGAGATATCAGTCGTCTATGGTTCATCAACAAAGTCAGCAGCTCAGTGAAAGTTGAAAATACAAATAATTATTTTCGGCTAAATATTTAGTCAATTGTGATGCCAAACTGGCTAAATATTTTCGCATTGGGGTAAGATTTGGATTCGTTTGAGCTTCGATTTCGTTTTTCTTCGGTTCATTTTTTGTTCGGCTGGCAGCGTTGGTGTTACCATGGCGATGAAATAACAAGAAGTTCAAACGCCGTGGCATCAGTGTTTGTACTTCAGCCGACATAACCTTAGTGGTGAATGGCTTAATAAAGAATTTAAAAAAAACCTTAGAGATATAACATTTCCTCAGGTTAAGTTAGCTGTAGAGGCTGTGATAGTGTGTGACAGGTTGCTAGCACACCGCCTTAAAGATTTCATAAAATTCTAGTCTTTAAGAAGACTTCTTTGATAATCTAGAATGAAAGGCACTTTAATCCTTATAGGGGTGTAACGAATTTCGGAAACTAAATCCGCCAGCTCACACTTTATTACAAATATTGGGCTGCAATGTCATATTGAACATTTTTGACAGGTTGCTAGTCCATCACCCAAAAGATTCGATTGTCCTTTAGTCCCTCAGTCATCTCCTACAACATACCGAGAAAATTGGCAACCAGTTATCATTTTTTACCTCCCAAACTAGCACGGGACACTTTCACACCGTAAATAAAGTAAAAATTGTTATTCAACCCACAACTATTCGGTCCATTACCCTAAAATGTCCAAAACGTCATAAAATCAGCATTTTTATGGACCCTTAACCACATAATAAGACTCCCTAATGATTGGTTCGACGTTACTCATGATTTTCGTTAAAAGTTTCCTTGTATTGTTGGGTAGGTCTTAAGGGACCTTACCTTATTTTATTTAGCAGGAACTACTTACCATATTTTTACATACGTGAAGATGTTGCACGTGAGGGAAGTTAAAGTCGCTTTTAGCAAATAAATATAGAAATAAATTTTGGCGACCTCCGTGGTGCGATCGCTTAGTCACCGGAACGTTAAGCATGAGGTCCCGAGTTCGATTCCCGGTGGAGGCAGAGTTAAGAACTACGCTTTTGTACTGCTTTCCAGTCTGGTCGTTGATTATATATTCTATATATGTATTTATCTATGTATAAGATGTATATATTTCTTAAATATACGTTGACTAGTACCCTTAACACAAGTCTTAAATGAACTTACCAAGGGGCTAGTTCAATTGGTGTAATAATGTCCAAATATTATTATTATTAAAAGTCTGAATTTTCAATATTTGGGAGTATTTAGAATCTTGAGAGACTTACTATGTATGTATGAAAGTTTTTGGCAACTTAAAGCTTTTATTTTATAACCAGTTAATCGTTGCATCTTTAGGCATAGCTACTTTTAGCTACTGTTGCGCCAAAAAGCCTGTATCGTAACGAAGAAAGAAACGTTTATTCTCTGCCCATAATGATAAAAATTACAATACAAATTAAAAATGCCATAAATCATAACAGCTTGTAAATCAATCGTCTCTTGTTAATAATCATACACTAAATATTTATATCCAAAGTGACGAAAGTTAATCTTAAACGCCAGGTGTGTATGAAAAAGTGTATGAGTGTCAATAAAGCCAAGTGCTTTATCAGGATCGCAACAGATATCCGTGATCTCTGCCTACCTCTACAGGGAAACGGGCGTGATATGTATGTATTAATTTACTATCTCTTACAAACACACCACACATTATTCCAAACCAAATCGTTATTCCTCAACCTATATTAATTCTGTCACATTGAGTACTGACTATCTGGTCAATACGTGGTTTCGAGGTGGGCATAGAATTACTACCTTCACAATTTTGGAGATGGACACCTGAACCTCTGACTACCTAGGGTTGTGAATGCGTTTGTCGTTTGTCTTTTTATATAAATTCTTTGTCTTTATTAATCTAATCTTTCTTTTTTACTAACCCGATAGCTTCCAAACTCAATAAGCGAAGATCACTCAATAGCAACAAAAGGAACAGATTCCTGAGGGCAATCCAAGGCTCTTACTGAGGCCAGATTAGTCGGTAATTGAATGACTATTGTCTGAGGCGGTGCTTTACTTAAGAGCCCCTTGGATCAATCACACACAGTTTGCTTTGGCAGGGCCTACTCTTGAGTGTAAGGGTATGAGTATTTATTAATGGAGGTTGGTAATTTTTTTAATAATAACATGCACAAGCTATACCCTCTAGTTTGTAAGTTGATTTGTGAAATATTTGTATTGTGTATGTTTTTGTGGCTGTAAATAAATGTTTTATTATTATTATTACTTGACTGTGAAAGATGATAGAACTGTAAAAAAATATTTGGGATATACTGAGAGCATTTAAATAAAGTAACTTTTAAAATAATGGTTTGAAAAATAACGTACTTATCTTTATGGATTCTGTATGTAACTTTACAAACATTTATGGACTAAAAACACTAACTAAACATTAGCATACTTTTGTTGATATTTAAAAGGTATAAATTATATATTTTAACTTTCAATTAGTTATAATATGATCCTTATCTTGAAAAAAAAAAGGATTTCATTTCATTTCATACACGGATCTATAATATACTTTTAAAACTATACAATACAATATCTCATAAAAAGTTTTATAAAAAACTCGCCAATACATGCAATCAAAACTGAAAACAATTCTTTGTCCTTAATATTACCACTAATTTATTCCAACCCAATGCCTCAAGAGTAAGCCTACCCAGCGTGATTGGTACACGGGTACACCTTCATAGATCAGCTGGGGCCGCCTTTCACTGGTTCTCCAACCGCAGAGGCTTATCTACATTCTACGTACCTTGCGAACTGTTTACTCCACATACACACACGTTAGATGTAGCTTTACCTCAGAGTGTGTAAGGAAGTGTATGGTAAAGTTTAAGTGGGTTGTTTAGATGATTTTATTTTGTGGACATGGCACATTAAGTTAAAGGCACGGTCATATCTACTTAATGCTATAAATAATAAACGTATACTCACGTCTTCAGGTGTCATAAAAGTCCATTCAGGGTGGATAGAGCCTTGGAGATATAATATCTACTAGGTCACTTTTTAGCATGAATTTTGGGGGTGCAATGTTAAATGGAACATTGGTGAGAGGTTTCTAGTCCATCGCCCAATACATTCTATTTACCTCTAGTCTCTTAGTCGCCTCTTACGACATGCCGGGAAGAACGGCAGCTAGTTTGCATTCTTTAGTAGACTAGCACAGGACACATATTCCTATCAATATATCGGGACAAATATTTATATTACTCAATGTATATGACACATAGAGCCTACAAACACAGATTACCCTCCAGAAGGCATTTATCTCATCCACCTGAGAGAGACGTAGAGCCTTTTCACTTTCGTAGCAATATTTCTGCTACGACTGAATGAGCTCTAATGGCTGACATCATGCTACGAATTGCCCACACAACGTAGCGTGTGTACGTTCACACGGGTGTTTATTAAAGTATGTACGTGAGAGATAATTTAATGTATGATTGATTTTTAATATGTTGATAGACAACTTGAATGCAACATACCTAACATTTGTTCCTAAAACCCTACTAAATCGTCGTAATAGGTAATGATCAGACTAATTTCTTTACATCTCTGTTCCAATAACAGTCAATATTCGACTAAAACATTGAAAATTTTAATTCCAAAAAAAACCCTTTTTTTAAAAGTTTAAAAAAGATTTAATAGGTCATAAGAGTGCTTATGCATTCAAATTGTAACTAAGGTGTAGTTTTTATAAAAGGTTTGCTCACACATAAATAGGTCAACGACGTAAAAGAGTAAATGATAGACGAAATAACAAAGGAATATGTCTTTCAGATTCTTTTTGGGTATGATATTTTGGGCACTCTCTCTTCTGGCGATGAAATGGCTCAAATAATTATTTTATACATACCATGTACACAGTGTGTATGTAATATTGACGACAAATATTTAACTTGACAACCTCCGTGGTGCGTTCGGTTAACCAACCGAACACCAATCGTGAGGTCCCAGTATCGATTCCCGTGGAGGCAGAGTAGCGTAGTACACTGTTTTAGTCTGGTCTTTGATTATATATGTTATATAAGTATTTATGTATATATTTGATAAATATACGTTGACTAGTACCCTTAACACAAATCTTAAAATAACTTGAACTTACCAAGAGGCTAGTTCAATTAGTGTTATAATGTCCAAAAATATTATTAATCTCTCCATTATTAGCCTGATAAAAAAAACACCCCTTGTAACCAGTACCTTGGCATCTTCCTTTGACGAGCCGTTTTTATGAAGATCGTTAGAGCGCTGTACTAACTGCCTCTCACTGCTCATCCAAGACTAGCCTTCAAGGAGGCATTAACTACTAAGGATGCACTGTACTGTGGGGTAGTAATGAAGCTATTAACTGTGCCATTATTAACAGTAGTTAAGCAGGGGCTTATGAAATTGCACCATTCGGGTTTCTCATAAAAATTTAAAAAAGGAATTATATCTAATATTATACCTAAAAATTGGATAATCCTATCTTTAATGTTTAGGTTTTAGGT
The DNA here is from genome assembly GCA_030578115.1 of Leucoptera coffeella. Classification (NCBI taxonomy): domain Eukaryota; kingdom Metazoa; phylum Arthropoda; class Insecta; order Lepidoptera; family Lyonetiidae; genus Leucoptera; species Leucoptera coffeella. Next base: position 119,125 of record JAMBLF010001116.1, read on the forward strand.
ATAGTTTAGGACGGCACAGTCTACCTTGGCTAACACCACTAAAATTGAAATAAATTAGCGGTTAGAGATCACTTCCTCTGTTATTGTTATAATATTTATAAGAATTAATAGATTATTATAATAATTAATGGATTTGTCTGGATCACAGAGACAGATGGGGATCCGTGATAGGTAGTGAACCGTACCGCCGTATATAGGCACTGGCTATTACCTATCCCAAGTGATAGGCAGCTTTCATCACGATGTTTTTTCTCACCGTTTACGACTGTAAATGTAAAAACATTGAAACAAAAAATCGATCAAATATTTTCAAATAAATGCGTCCAAATTCCAAATCGTTATTCGAAGGGCAACGCAAATACTCTAATGGTAACCGACCCCTATTCTTCAACACAATAGCAGGGGGATTCAACATCAGGGGTGCTTAGCTACACATTATTATTTGCACTAACTATATTTCGTCACTGTGCTAATGAGAAATGTATTTTGGAGTCACGAAATGTTTTTGTGGGTCCTGTTTTATTGGGTGTTTATTTGTGCCTAGAAACTTTGTTGGTATTAGATACCCATAAAAATATTTAGGGTTTGACAAAGTAGTAATGTATAATGCATGTTTTTATTTTACTAATAGACTATATTACAATGATGACTATATAACAGATGAACATTTTTAACATGCAAATCAAATTTTTAACTTTATCAAGCAGAACAAAGATGAATTTTGTATATATAGTGAGGAAAAACAATCAGAAACTGCCAATAATTCGAAATGAGTAAAATAGTACCTGCACACACCCATATAGTACAAAACTACTTACATCGAGTTATGACTATCTGCTGGGCGATAGGTTTGGTATATGTATTAACTACTTTACAGTTGCGGAGAAAGATATGAGAACCACTGACTGTTCAGCAAGTCAAAAAGTGTATATTAAATTTATATAGTCCCGTTTTAGTCTGGAACGTAAAAAGGAACCTAACTAACTGTCATTCTTCCTGGAATATCGTAAAAGGGGACCAAGGGACTAAGGGTAAACTATTGGGCGATAGCTCACCAATATAGCAACCTGTCACCAAATGTCCATTTGACATCATAACATCATTATACATGGTAATAAGTAACCAACAATATGTTTTTTTTATTTACTACATGCGTCCAGGTCATATCACCTTTATTAATTCATCGTGATACGACCCGAACTCATATAGTAAATAAAATGAGTATAAATCGCTAATGTTTAAAAACAACAATATATTTTCTTGTCTCCAAAGTTCTGACAACTCTAAAAGGAATTAAACGACCCGAACATATATGTATATATATATATCTGTATAGCACACAGATTAAACTCTCTCTTTTCGCTTGAAAGTAATAAACGCATCTGGTGCGATCCTTTGTGATTCGTTCGCACTTATACGAAACGACTGAATGGCTACAACAACGCTCCCTTTTATTAATAACGGCTTCCGAAGCGAAAGGCTTACGATGAACCAACAAACCGTTTCATATTCTTTATTGATATAAGTTTTTCGACGTTTGTGTAGAAACGTACTTGTACTTGTATATCTATATCTATATTTCTAGGGATCTGTTGTCTTCAGGTGTTTCTTTACAAAATGCCAATAGTTTAGTTTAGTTTATTCGAATGTTAGTGTAAATTTTTCAAGTGAAAATGTTTTTTACTTGAATGTTTTTAACGTGACTTTCAATAAGTGATGTTTATGTAAATTAAAAAAGCATTACATTTCATACTGTTAACGCCTTTGAAGGTTAGAGTCGAATATCCATAGATACATATGAGTGCCTATATATGTACAATCAGTATTTCATGTTTAAAGAGATAAGTCGGTTTCTAACGAATATTTCCCTCACTGACAGGCAATAATCACCGGAAATGTCACCCATATAAGTCTTAATCATAATAAACTCTTCACGATTTGTATAAACATACTCCCTTTTTTATTGTGACGGGATAATCAAAGTCTTGAGTGCCTTTCTCTGAAATTTCAAAGGCATGTTTGGTATGGGTCTCTAGAAACCTGCGTTTCATTACATAGGCAGCACCCAACGTGATAGTGAACCGTATCGCCGTATATAAGCACTCGCTATTACTTATCCCGTGGAATAGGCAGGTTTCCTCACGATGTTTTCCCTCACCGTTAAAATACAGTTTTTAAAAGACTTTTCACCGTATTTGTTTTTAATTATTTAGTCCCAATATTACATATAAGAAAGTCTTTATTGATTTTACAATAAAATATATGAAATGCCGTAAAAGTTAACGTTAAATAAATCAATCAACAAATAATAAAGTGAAAATGTTAAATGCAAAAGGTAATTAGTAACTCGTGTTTCGCCGACTATAAATGACGTCACCATATTTGCAATGAAGCCTTATTGAGTGTCAATTTAAGCCTCACCGTACCGTTAATGTAATTAGGGAAAGCGCGGTATTTGTATTTACTTTTAGCGACATTAATTTATATACAAATGTTGCTACCGGTGCGGTGAGGGAAAACATCGTGATGAAATCAGACTATTCTTAGGGATAGGTAGGCCAATGCCTATATACGATGATAGGGTTCACTACCTATCACGTTGGGTGCTGTCTATCTAGTGAAACACAGCTTCGAGTGGCTCACATCTAATATACCTTCGTGATTTCCGGGGTCTCTGTCTATCAAGCCACAATAAAAAAGAGAGTGTGTATACACAAGTCGTGAAGCGTATGTTATAATTCTCGATTAAAGCATAGTTCTGCTTTCAAAACATACATTTTACTTTGCAAAAAAAATTCATTGGTGAGGGAAAATTTTCTATAGAGTTTAACCCTACCTTTTCTTCACTGTGAAGAAAACCATCAGTTATGTTTGATGACTATATGGAAAAAGTGTAATCAGATCATTTCGAAGATTCATGAACATGCCTTTTACTTACAGAAGATTAGGCAGAGATCACCGATCCATATGTCTCAATCCTAACAATACATATTAATTGCCTCGCTTTTCATACACACTTCGCAGCAATAATTATGCTAACGATATATTATATGGGAGAGGTGGAACAACGGTTACGTAGCGCTCGACTCAGTAAGACATTAAACAATCAGGTAGATGAAATATTGAAAAATGTACAAACATCATACGTACAAACATCCTCGTTTTTTATTACCCCGTCATGGTGAGTTTTTAGACTATTGGTGGATTGATTGCCAGTCTATCGTACTTTCAAAATACCGGTACTGTAGACTTGTGTACAATAATATGCTGAGTCGATTCCATTTACATAGAGATAGCGTCTCTTTGAACTGAAAATACTTTTTCTTTTGTTTGTTGTGTCTCTTTATATGAGTTAGTACCTAATGTTATTGCTTCATTTAGCATTGTGTGTTGAAAACTAAGGTAATACTTTAAAACGAAAATTGAAATGTGATACATGTGAATATGAATATGTACATGGGGAAATTATTTCTCATCACCCCACGGTGGTCAGTCACTTTTTAGCATGTATGTAACATACAGTTGGGAAGTCATGTGAAAAATTTGTGACAGGTTGCTAGTTCATCGCCTAATAGATTCAATTTAGCCCTAGTCCTTAGTCACTTCTTACAGCATGCAGAGCAGAACGCAGCTAGTAAACATTATCATAACATCATAGACTAGTGCGGGACATGAATCAAAAATTACTATTACAGTTTGTTTTACAACCATTTTATCATTTAAAATGGCAGCTACTTACATACTTATATTCACTTCACTACGTCCCTAACGGGATAGGCAGAGACTATCCATCGCTATCTGGAACAATTCTGACAAATATCTCTTGCGTCACTCACACTCATTATCCTTCTCATACATGCTCTTCTTTTCTTCACGCTACTTACACCCGTCTACTCCGTCCAAATCTACCTTCCACTTTGGCTTTATAGATTCTTTTTGGGACCCCCTCTTTCATCCATCCACTTCATGTGCCCAAACCACTTTAACACAGCTTAACAAAGTGGAAGACTTTGGTTCTTTCAATATATGGCAGCTACTTACAACAAATTAAGCCCCGTTCAGCACATATGGTTGTAAAGCCTATTTATTTGGTAAATCGATTTGTTAGACCACCCGCATCCGAGGCTCAATTGGGAGGATAATCAAACAACAATGTGATGACAAATGCGATTTAAACAATTACCTTATAAGCACTAATTGAGGCTGGTAGTACCTTGATAGTCTGGGACGTAGATAGAAGTATAGTAGCTGTCTTTCTTCAAAACTCGATTATAGAATTACTAGAGACCCGTTCCGGCTTCGCACAGGAATAAAATATATAGCCTTCTCCACTATTAAATGGATGTTATTATTCATATAAACCTTCCTCTTGAATCACTCTATCTATTTAAAAAAACTGCATCAAAATCCGTTGCGTATTTTCAAAGATTTAAGCATACCAAGGGACAAGAAAGCGACTTTGTTTTATACTATGTAGTGAAGAGGTCAAACTGATACTCATAATACGAATAGAAAAAGCTTGGATAATGTATAACCTCTAGGTCAATATAGAATATTGATAAAAAAGTGCCAATCGTGGACGTAAAAAATATTTACTAGTTGGAGGTGGCTAAGGGACTAGGGGTAAATTTAATCTAATGGGTGATGGGCTAGCAGCCTGTCACCAACCATGTTCTATATAATATCACAATACCATTATATGTGTATGCTAAAAAGTGACCTAGGAGATATTATCGTATTTCAAAGGTTCTGTCTATCACAAAAGAGATTAAATGAGGTGAATTTATGTATATTATTAATGATATAATCCTGACTAGGTATACATTAATCTTTTACTAGCTATGAGCTAGCTACCTCAATCAAATATTTCAATTTAAAACCCATTCCAAATATATAATAACCTCTTCTGAATCCCATCCGAGCCTATTTAAACAAAACACAAACTAAACAAAGAAAAGGTATTATAACATTTACCTAAGCATATTTAGATAAACCTGTAGACATCATTAGTACAGTACAAAAGAACGATCCCTTTCAACTTAAGTACCTAATGAGGAATAGACTTGACCCTTGGGCCTAAACAGATAAATCTTGATGAAGGGTCATGGTTAACTGGTTTAGAATACACCCTTGTTCACAATGGCGAGTGGAAATAAGCTTTGTAATGAATGAAGATTGTTAAGAATATTATGCTATGGTGGTTTAACGTTTTCTTTGTTTTTGTGACTAAGTACGTAAGGATTTGGTAGTGAAAATTGTTATGTACAATTTTGCTTTAATGAACATATTCCTGTTATGAAGTTAAGAGAGTGAGAAAATTAGTTTATTAGAAACAGACATTGATTGAGTCATTAGAATGATTTACAATATAATTTTGGATATATACACACAAATTTTTGTCTACATCTCAAGAAATTATATATATTTGTTATATTATAGAAAAATACATACGCATTTACTACATTTCCGGGTTAGTTAGAGAATAAGTGTGATGGTCTTTATGTCACTCGAAACCTACATACTTTTTAACTGATAATCAATATCTAACGTGACAAATGGTAAGCTATTTCGCCGTATACAGATACGTACTAACTATTTCCTATATCAAGAAATAGGTACATTTTCTCACGATGTTTACCCTAATTAACAGAATGTTTACCTTAATAGACAGAAAAGTTTAGTTAAATGCAACTGCATAATTACTATATACATATAAACATATGTATGACCAAATACAAGTGACACGATTATGTCACCTACCTGTCAATTATGACAACGTGTGTTTGCATTGTCAGCGATGCATCGTTAAGCTTTAATGGCGAGTCAACAAGACAATGATAGCTGTCACTGTGCCAATGGAATATGTAGTAGTGACCTCTATTATCTATGTACAGGTACTTTGAACAGCAAGTTTGAAAGCTGACAAGGGTTGTAACGAATAAAATTTTTTTTTTCCACTGCATAGTACTAATTCATTACATCGTAACTTTTATTGTTTTTTCATACTAAATGTTTCTTTTTTTATTTCCATATTGGCCTTTTATATTCTATTTATACATACACTACAGTTATTCTTACAATATTTCAGTAAGCGAAACAACTTGACATTCTATTAAAATTTCCATAAATTTATAAGTTGATATGACAGTGGTTCTGACATAAAACCAGCGTTGCGTTTACTAACAAGCGCAACATACCCAGCTGACTTAGAATCCTTCTGCTGCGACAATAACAGGCACAAGTTATAGAGATATATTAGAGACAATAAAGAACATACTAGAGATATTTACACGTTCATCTTAAAATGATAAATATCCGGGTTGTTGTCAATCAATCAGCCTGTATTAGTCCACTGCTGGACGTAGGCCTCCCCAAGGGTACGCCACAAAAGACGATCTTTCGTGGCCCTCATCCAGCCACTACCAGCAACCTTCTTGAGGTCATCGGTCCACCTGGCAGGGGGGCGTCCTACACTACGTTTGCCGAGACGTGGCCTCCACTCAAGAACCGCTTTACTCCAGCGGTCGTCGGTTCTACGACAGACGTGACCGGCCCACTGCCACTTCAGCTTACAACAGCGATAGACTATGTCTATCACCTTGGTTCTTTGCCGGATAATCTCGTTCCGGACTCTGTCCCGTAACGAGATACCCAGCATTGAACGCTCCATTGCTCGCTGAGCGACATGTAGTCGGTGGGCTAGCCCGACTGTCATGTTCCACGTCTCGGATCCGTATGTCATTACGGGTAAGACACACTGGTTATAAACCCTGGTCTTTAGGCACTGCGGTAGTGGCGACGAGAAGATGTGACGCAACTTCCCAAATGCTGCCCAGCCCAGCTGCACTCTTCTGGAAATCTCCCGCTCGAAACTGTCTCTACCCAACTGCAATACTTGGCCCAGGTAGACATATTCCTGGACAGTTTCGAGCGCCTCTCCATTGATCGCAATCGGCTCCGAGACCACAAGTTCATTGAACATGACCTTAGTCTTGTCCAAGTTCATCCGGAGACCGACTGACCGTGAGGCAGCGTTCAAACTGTGCAGCATTTCCTGCAGATCCTGCAGCGACTCCGCCATCAAGACAATGTCATCAGCGAAGCGAAGGTGCGTGAGGTATCTGCCATTGACATTGATACCCATCCCAGTCCAATCCAGAGTTTTGAAGAGGTCCTCCAGTGCGTTTGAGAACAGTTTTGGGGAGATAACATCCCCCTGTCTCACTCCTCTGAGCAACTGTATAGGACTCGTCTTTTGGTTTTGGACTTGAACAGATATCGTTGCCATACTATATAGGCTCCTCAGCACCTGCACATATCGCCAATCGATCTGGCATCGCTGCAGTGATTCCAGAACAGCCCAGATCTCGACCGAGTCGAAGGCCTTCTCGTAGTCCACGAAGGCAAGACACAGCGGCCGGTTATACTCATGGGACTTCTGTATAACCTGCCGCACCGTGTGAATGTGGTCTACGGTACTATAGCCTTTTCGAAATCCGGCCTGCTCCGGCGGCTGGAAGGCGTCAAATCTTAAGGCGAGACGATTCGTAAGCACCCTCGAAAACAACTTGTAGACGTGGCTTAGGAGCGCGATTGGTCTATAATTCTTCAGTAGGGCCTTATCGCCCTTTTTGAAAAACAAGGCCACTACGCTCCCACTCCACGCCCTCGGAGTAGTCCCATTGGCTATGACGGAATTAAACAAATCCTTGAGCCTCTCCAGGAGCGGAGATCCTCCCGCCCTGAGAAGCTCAGAGGTGATTCCGTCCTCGCCGGGAGCCTTCCCATTACTAAGTTGTCTGAGAGCACTCCCAACCTCGTCTACGTCCACGAGTGGAAGATCGTCTGTGAAATGGCGCACCAATGCAGCTCTTGGGTCCCTCGTATCGGGTGGGGGCCTCGTGGCATGCGAGGCGTATAAACGGCCGTAGAAGCTCTCAACCTCGGCCAGAATCCCTGGAATTGAGGTGACGGTCTTGCCCTCTGAGGTTTTCAGCTTCGTCAGACCAGATCGACCCATTCTTTTATTGAAGACTTTAGACCCCCGATTTAGCTCAATAGCCTCTTGAATAATTTGAGCATTAAAGCTTCGGAGGTCACGTCTCACCGATTTTCGGATGGTCTTGTTGAGACGTTGGGTGTCTGACGAAGCTCCCTCTGACATTGTGCGTCGAATCCGCATCAATTCCAGGGTTCCGCTTGAGAGCTTAGATTTTCGGCTGCCTCGTCCTGCCTTGAAGTGTTTCCCACCCACTTCACGAAGAACCCTCACTACATCATCCAGGTTCTCGTCAACATTTGCCGTGGCCTTTAGTGCATCGAAGCGATTGCGTAGTTCCAACTGGAACGCTTCAGAGCCGTGCACGGATTGGAGCATCGTTGGGCGAAGAACGGATCGCGTCAGACGACTTCTCTCAGCCCTGAAGTCAATACTCAGGATGCCTCTCACTAGTCGGTGGTCGCTGCCGGTTTTGAACCTGTTGACCACTGAGACATCCCTGAATATGTACCTCCTGTCCGCTAAGATAAAGTCGATCTCATTCTTCGTCCCACCATCTGGGCTATGCCAGGTCCACTTCCTATGGGGCTTCTTCCTAAAGAATGTGTTCATACAGAACAACCCCTCCTTATCCAGGAAGTTGACCAGCATTTGCCCTCTGGCGTTTCTGCGTCCAACTCCGTGCGTTCCAATACGCGACTCGTCGCATTCGCGCACTCCCACTTTGGCATTGAATTTGGTTGTTGTCAATAATTATAATAATAAAAAGCGTTTATTTATAGCCACAAATACATACACAATACAAAACGTTTACAATAAAAAAAACTTATACGGCGTTCTAAAAAAATTAAATTATTAATTTTAAGATGAACGTGCTAATAACTGTAGTATCTTCTATATTCTCTCTTCACTACTGATATAAGACATACATACACACCCAAACCAGACTAAGTATTCACTCGCAAATGATAAATAGAGGAGCTGCAGTAACACAATAAGTGAATTAGTTTCACATTTGCTCCGTTGCGTCGGAATAAAATGCATTTGGCGATTTACGAGGCGCCGTTGAAATGCGACAACGAGAGCATAAATTACGACGAATCAATTACGGCAAGTAGAATATGGGATGGGGCTAGGAAAACTTTTTTTTTTATTGTGATATTCTTGTGTTAGTTCTGTATACAGGATCTATATTAAGATATATTTTATAAATGTATAAAATATGTCTCGTGTATCGTGTATAGATTGTGTTAGTTAAAAATAGGGTTGATACAACAATAATTAATATAATTTACAATTCCATGGACTACTGAATGGAACTTTTGGATACAGATAATGTTTGTACTTGTGTAAGCTTTTAAAGTTTTAGAATGTTCTATTACAGTTTTAAAAGATTCGCGATTTATACTCATGATTATAATTAACGGGACTTATCGCGTAAGTTTATATATAATAAAATTACCTTTATTAAGACTTACGCGATAAGTCCCGTTAATTATTAATCATGTTTTTTTACTTGTTTATGCCTTTATATTAATCATAAAAGCCAACACAATAATAGCATTTGAATCCCTCATTCACATAGTAAGTCTGAATTAATTCTGAAATTATTTTTCTCGTTCAAACTTACTAACGCAGCTCCTTTCCTGGCCCCACCCAAAACTCCTCCTAGCAAGGGTACCACTATGTAAAAGATACACGGGACCCCCGCAGCGCACCCCGGCGTTTGGCACGAGGGTGGTCCATGGATGTCTTACTTTAATCGTTTTTTTGATCCGCCAAGGGGTTGACACATAACCGGCGCTGTTTCGCCAAGATAAGCTTTGGATATTTAAAGTGCAAGTTTGGATGGATTTTTAAGTTTAGTTTTGGGTTGGGTAGGTATGGGATTTGAATATAATTTATAGCTTGATATGCACATGTGATTATCGTATTTTTGTTTAAGTTTTCGAAGTAATATACAGTATCCCTTTAATGTAGCAAATATAGGTATTTTAGTCTCTAAAAGATGAGTACCATCAAAATTAAAGATCATCTTCTTAAGTAAAAATACAAAATTTTCATATGAAAACTTGTTCTCTACAGTACAACAGGTTTCCTAGATTCATGAATTAACTTAACGCGTATTTTCTACTCTCATTTTCTATACTTGATAAGATATATAATCAACTATCTTTCTTATGGAAAGTTTTACACTATAACCTTGAGATTATCCTGTATTTTCGTGAATAGTATTAACTAGCATCCTCCAAAGTCCTAATTTTTTCTACTTCATCACTAGATTATTCTATGTAAACAGATTCTTCGTAACATTAGTTCTCTGTTCCCATCATAAATTTAAAACTCCAGCGTGTGTTCATATAGGCATAACACTGTGAGAGATTACCCAATCCTACACCACCCTATTTGAAATGCATCGCAATATTGTTTTTTAATTAAATAGCGTTCAAGCTTTGAACAATCCAATCATTCCACTCGGATTTAGGACTTAGCTAAAGTGTATTTATATTTAAAAGAGTATTTAATTTTAGAAAAGATTTCCGAGTAGAGTAAAACGAATCTATTGGGTTATGGGCTAGCAACTTGTCACCAATATGACATTTCAGCTCCAATATTCAAATGGCTTAAGAGATATAATCGTGTCTTTTAAGTATCGTCCATCTCGCAAAGGATTAAAGGACTGTTCCGAGCTTACCGGGACGTTATTAGAATGCTAACCAGTTGCTTTTCTTCCCAAAATATTGTAGTATTCAACTAAGAGACTGGTGGTAAATGGAACCTATTGGGCGATGAGCTAGCAGCATGTCACCAATGTTCCATAAAATTGTTATCACAACCCTAAGATCAATACTAAAAGTGACATAGCACATTTTACATGTCCAAAAGTGTTTATTACATGTATGAATCTCACTCTTACATATTATCAATCAGAACGACAGCTGGTTACCCATTCAAATCCCTAGTTTACTCTCATTGGTCTATTCAAACGGAATCCAGAACTAAGCCCATTGAAGTATGAAGCAAACAAATTATGATGTGCAAACACTAAATGGGAAGCAACTTCGATTATCCACGTTATAACGTTCCGCTGTGAAATAGTGAAGCGCTTATGTTGAATCTGTGTTATTTGGCAGTTGAATAGAATGTTACAGTAACTAACATAACATACATACATACGCTTCGCGACTTTTTATCACTACATAGTATAAAACAAAGTCGCTTTCTTTGTCCCTATGTCCCTTTGTATGCTGAAATCTTTGAAACTACGCAACGGATCTTGATGCGGTTTTTTTAATAGATAGTGTGGTTTAAGAGGAAGGTTTATATGTATAATAACATCCATTAAATAGTGGAGTAGGCTATATATTTTATACCCGTGCAAAGCCGGTGCGGGTCACTAGTTGTAAGGATAATTTACAACTCTATAGACTGTAGACTTTTTACTGTAGAGGCTTGATTGTCCAAGTCTGAAATTTCGAAGGCATGTTAGGTATGGGTCACTCGAAGCCCGTGTTTCACTAGATAGACAGGGCCTAACGTGATAGTTAGTGAACCGTATCGCTGTATACAAGCACTGGCTACTACTTTTTCGAGGGATAGACAGGTTTCCTCACGTTATTTTCCCTCACTGTTAGCGACTGTAAATTATGAACGTAAATGAAAATTTCGTATTGAAATTTCATTCATTGGTACATGCCGGAGCCGGGATTTGAACCTAGGACCTTTCTCATAAGAAGTCTGAGGTCTTACCCACTGGGCTACAGCCGCTTCTCTTACTCACTGAGTATGAGTATATATATATATATATATCTTAATATTACCTTGATTAATTTGAAACTCAGTTATTAAAGTAAATTTAAATTATCCTCAAACACAATAAATCCACGATTTTTGCTGAGCAAGTTAAGCAGATATAACGAATTATCATTTTTCCTGATACTGGCAAAGTAATTTCGCTAAAATGATAACGCTTACGTATACATAGTTCATACTGTTGAGTACCTTTAGTACTACTAATATTAAATTTATCATCTATTTGTCTAAATTATCTTAAAGGAAATTCATTTAAAATACAGGTTAGTGTAACAAAGATCACAGATTTTCGTAATGAGAACTGCGCAAAAATTAAAGGAAATTTACAGGCAAATTCAAATTGCAATCAATTTGAATAATTTACTAAGAAAGGCAGAAAATTATAGAGGAAGCATCCTCAGCTCATGAATATTTGATTGCTTTTCATAATTTTTACCTTGACTTAATCTTGGGAATCTTCTCGGATTTATTTCAACGTTTCCTCCATTACATAACGTAGTATATTTTCAAATTCTCAAAGAAATTCAGTTGTATTCTTAATTTCATGTCGATTGTGGACAGACAAGGAATAACATACATAATATATACAAACATGATATTATGTATTTAATATCTAATTTGACGTAGCTCAGTTCTTTAGGGCTTGACTCTGTATCGAGGGTACAGGGTTCAAATCCCACTTAAGCATGTACCAATGGAAATGAAGTTTAATGAATTTCTATGTACATTTTCGTAAAAAATACATTTACGAAATGCGTCGAATACTACGGTGAGGGAAACATCGTGAGGAAACCTACCTACCTACCCAGAACAGGTAATAGTTCTAGTGCTTGCAAATGGCGACATGGCTGACCACCTGTCACGTTGAGTACTAACTATCTGGTTAACACGTGGGTTCGAGATGGCCATAGAATTACTATCTTCGCAATTGCGGAGATGGACACCTGAACCTTTGACTACCCCGTAAGGGTTAATTGGTCGTGAACGCGTACGTACGTAATATCTCAATGCAAGAATGTTCTTTGCTCTTATGTACAGTTACTTCTTTAACACATATTCGAAACCAAAACTTTATTACTCAAACTAACTCTATTCTCAACACATTTATTCACTTTAACTTTTCCAAACAACAGCTGTTAACGCAACCCGAATCCCAAATTCATTCCATCTCCGTTAGCGCAATTGGAAATCTGTTCACGGCTGTCTCTTTACTCTGTGTGAAATCGTTCCCCGTCCCCGCTTTAAGAACGTCGCTTAACTATTCAATCCTTCTTTGGACTGCACTTTGCGGGGCCTATTCTGCTCATAGAGATTGGCGAGGCTTTTTGTATTTTGCGATTATAAATACTCTTTCAAAAAACAGCGTAAGCTATCTTGCGTAAATATCAAATAATCAAATACAAGATCAATGACTTTCAAATAGGCAATATATTGAGAAGGGTTAAATTAGTTAACTACTAAAAAATATCAAAACTTATAAAGGCAAAGTGGAAGGTAGAGTTGGACGGGGTAGGCCGCATAGAACTTATACAGATCGAATTCTTCTCAATACGTAGTGTGAAGAACAGAAGAGCATCTATGAAAAAGTTTAACGGGTGCGTGAAACAAGAGAGATTTGTCACATAATATTTGATTCTATTACACATTAACCTGTCGGCAGATATTTTGACTGTACTTTTGAGTTGCATCTACCAAATAAAACTATGTTATGTCCTTCTAAATCCCTTAGTTGCTCTTACATACATACATACACACACATCACGCCTGATTCCCTGTAGAGGGGTAGGCAGAGATCACGGATCTTTTTTCTCCCGATCCTGACAGAGCACCTTCGCTTCACTGACATTCATACATCTTCTCATACACTCTCGGCGGTTATAGGTACACCAAAACTATAAAACTATTTTATTACCTGCTTAATCCCTTAGTTGTTTTTAGCAGAATCGCTACCCATGGACCGCACAGTGCAGTAAGAGCCCAGATTATCCAGGGAGCGTCGCAATTAATTTTGACATAATCCGTCTGCGGACTTGAGTCGACTAATTTTAATGCCGCGGACTCCATTAAGGTTTTAAACGTTAGTGGGTTGAGAGAGTAACTGCCTTTCGTTTCTATGGGGTTAAAAGGGACTAGGGGTATTGAAAGTCATTCATCATGACCGAAGGGTCGTTACATATATTCCTTATTTGAAATTGTTTCTTCATGACAGAAGAAAAGGTACAAATATTAAAGCAATCATTAAAAGCATCATAAATTCGATATATGCTCTAAATTATGGTGGCAATAAATATACTCGAATTATGTATTTGAATTTCATTGTATTCAGAAAAAGCGAAAAGATCATAAATGTGTTCTGTTTGTATGTATATATATGATATTTGGTAAACAGTGTAAGTAATGCGATTATAATGTTGATAAAAATACATACGTCTCGCCTGCTTTCCTATTGAGATGCAGAGATCACGGTTCCGGTTGCCTTTATCAAACGAACCAATTTCATTTCATTGACATTGTTAAGACATTCGTTAAGTTTAATAATGGTCATTAAAACTACTAACTTAGCTTAAAAGTATTTATACACCATGCACTTTTAAACAATAAATATAGTATCTATTGGTCAAATAATGTTTCCAGCACTCTGCTACTCCCCTGCATAATTGATGGCAAAATGCACGCGCATACTCACAAGAGTTTATTCCCAAAGGCCCACAGGTAATGTGAGCTTCAATAAAAGATGAAGTGTAGTGATGGCCTATGTATTATCTGAGTATATCGATAGAATAGGCTGTAAAAGGTATTGTAGGTGTATTGTCGATAGATGTTAGGAAAAATATAATACTGTGAAGAGTTACGATAAAATACAACACGTATGTATATGTTTATATATGTATGTACATTCGAACTGGACAGTCAGAGATTACTTGACTGTCCCCTTAAACGAAGTTAATAAATCTCCAAATCTTTACCGTTTTATCAATGCTTTTCTGATCTAATTTGAATTAAAATTATATCTAACGTACGTATTTAATTTAATAATATATTTCTTCCTAATAACTAACAATCATTTATTTAATTTGCCCATAAGTAAAAGTTTTATTATTACCAAGGGTTCTTATCAATGCATTTTTTTTTTTGATATTCTATTTAGTTCACATATCTCCTTTTGCTGAACAAGACATACGCATATCAATTTCCCAGGGTGAACTGAAAAATAGGAGCATAAAAACTTTTCGTCAAGTTTACGCTGTACTTTCCTGATCCTTGCTAACCAGTTTCGCATCATTTACATCCATATACGACTATATCTGTTTTATCATGTACCACCCTGAGTTGATACACACACATTTTCAATCATTTTAAAGTATTCATCCATCATATTAAAGCAAACTTATCATTTATCAAACCCTCATTTTTATTCCTAACAGCACTCATTCTGGTTCCCCCAGAGAGTCCCTGGTCTTGCCTTCTCTTGCGAGACCTCAAACATACCTGGCGATAAAGGTTTTCTTATTGTCGCTTTTGGTTAACGAAACTTAGAAGTAAATATAACCGCCGAGTGTGTATGAGGAGGTGTATAAATACTAATGAAGCAAAAGTGTATCGTAAATATCGAGACAAATGGAGACCTGTGATTTATCCCTGCTCCCCTGTAGAGAATCAATCGCGAGCTGTATGTATGTATTTATTTTATCGATATAATAATAACCTGTTGGCCATCCCTTGAGCGGCTTCACTTGAGAGTGTTGCCGCTTCGTTACTCCTGCTTCGGACGCTGAGTAGCATTTTGACAAATGGGGTGAACTTTTGACTGAATTTGGGGATGTCAAGTTTAGATCAAGGGACTTTTTGACGATAAAATTAATGGGAGAAGAATATATATGATCGTCCTCAAGTAATGGTTTTTGAGATATTTTGGTAAAATATATATGATACTCGTGACGTTGCTGTAATAAGAAAATATGAAATAAATACATACATATATGTACATCCATCTCCTTTAATCCCTTTCGGGGTCAACAGAACTTCGGAGATGTAATATTTCCTAGGGCACCTTTTGCATGAATAGGGTTCTGATGTTTTATGAAACATTGGTGACAGGTTGCTAACCCATCGCCCAATTTAATACACTTTTCTCTATTCCTTAAGTGGCTTCCTACGATTTGCAGGGAAGAACGGCAGCTAGGACACATAACAAACACACATTAACATATCCCAAACGACGAGTCATTTTTCTAAAGACATATTTCTGACTTAATAATTTGATTAGGAACTTAATAATTTTGAAAATTTGAAAGGCCAAGATCTGCAAATATCTTTTTTGTAATAGGGATTAACAAAATCATGTTGATGCAATACATATAATTGTTTTTTTAGTACTAGTATCGCCACTGTGTCGATCTTTTTCTTTACCCTCATACCTAGTCTTCCACTCCTACCACTGACTACCCCATAAAGGGTTACAGTCACAACACTATCAATCGATCGACATCTGCCCATTCACACGTGCGTAGAGTACCCGCCACATAAGGTGGCAGTAGCCAAACTTGGAACTAAATTTGACGTTTCCGCAATTGCGTGTTATTTTGTATGAAAGGTAAATTTAGTATTACCAGCGTTGTGTTTTTTGCCCACTCTTTGTAATTTTTATGTTTGTTAAGGGTGATTATAATAAATTGATTTCTGGAGTTTCTTGTTAGTTCTTCTCCTAGGGTCTCCGCTGAACTTCTTCTTCTCAATCGTTACGCTCTTATCAGAGCGGTCGTGGTCTTCATGACGTGGCATCTTGAGCAGCCGAAATGGTTGGTGAACTAACCTCGGTAAAAATATGCAAAGACAATGCTCAGTGCCATGTTTGAAATAGTTTTTTTACATACATACATACACATCACGCCTGATTCCCTGTAGAGGGGTAGGCAGAGATCACGGATCCCCATTTGTCCCGATCCTGACAGACCACTTTCGCTTCATTGACATTCATACATTCTCTAATACACTCTCGGCGGTTATAGGTACTCCTAACTTCACCTTTTTTCAATATAGCGTCTATCTGACTGTTACATAATATATGTCTTATTAGGCCGGCCCCTACGTAACCGCCCTTCCACTTCACTCATATATATTCCTTTTGTCAATATATAGTTTTTTTAATTTGTACTTAGATCATAAAATAACTTTCAAAGAGAGCTTATGATAGGGCCTATTTTGAATAAAAATATTTTGACTTTTGACTTTGGTATATTAATTTGTTTTATTTGAGTTTATAGCTCTGCAACCAAAGATCGTTACAAATGAGACCTCAATATAATGTATCGAGCCGTATGGCACAGTGAGTGCTAGTTTTGGCGTGTTTACTGGTAACACTGAATTACGCGACTGTGGCGACGCCTCCAACTGCCACCTTATGTGGCGGGATCTCTAATCGCCAAGCGAGTGCGATGACGCTTTGACAGGTCACGTGATAATTGACAATTGATTCCTGTCACTTACTAATCCGTTTTGACAGAAGGGTGATGACGTCATTGATACATTGTTCATAGCGGCTGTAGCCCAGTGGGTAAGACCTCGGACTTCGTATGAGAAAGGTCCTAAGTTCGAATCCCAACTCTGGCATGTACCAATGAATGAAATTCAAATATGTGTTTTTCATTTACGTACATAATCTACAGTCGCTAACGATGAGGGAAAACATCGTTAGAAAACCTGCCTATCCCTCAGGATAGGTAATAGTCAGTGCCTATATACGGCGATACGGTTCACTACCTATCACGTTGGGTGCTGTCTATCTAGTGATACGCGGGCTTCGAATGACCCATACCTAACATGCCTTCGAAATTTCGGAGATGGGCATTCAAGCCTCTGACTACCCCGCCATAATAAAAAAGGGAGTGTGTATACACAAGTCGTGAAGCGTATGTATGTATGTATGTTTACTTCGGATATACAATATCTTCTCGGTCACTTTAACATTACTGAAAGGTTACTAGGTCGTTACCTAACAAGTTCTATTTAATCGTTTAATTCTCACATGCCTATAACTCTATCATAGAAAACATGCCTAAAAGATAGGTAGCTAGCTAACCTGCTTCTGGATAATGAATTCGGAAGCCGAATGTTGCTAATTCAATCCCCAGTGGGAGCATGTACTAATGTAAATATAAGATGACCTGTGACCAATGCCATTGCAACATAACCGAAACGTCGTCGGATAGCAAAGGTAATATTTTGTTTATAAAATATACGCGATAAGTCCTAGTTTCTTGTAAAATGAATATAAGTGAATTTTTTTCGTCACCTAAACATAATTCTAAGTTATTATTTAAACATTTCTATAGACATCAACGCCTTCTTTCAGAACCTATAATCAGTATTTCCATTACCCTTACACTTTAAGAATATGTACCAAGAAACTCTAAACTCCATTCAAATGTTACTCACAATGGGAATGCAATGCAGCTCTGATTTCCCTCAAGACAAGACACAATTTAAAGGAAAGGAGGTCACTGGCGGCTGAGTTCTAATTATAGTAATTGAACAAACCTCTTTTGTGTTCATCCTCTTTACTGTTTACTTTTTAATAAAACAAATAAAAAAAACTCACTCTTGTTGATGTTTATTTCAATAGACAAAATGCTTTTGAGGCTCTTCGAGTTTATGTTATTCTGAGAGGGATTAAAGGAAGTGATTGTGTGTATATGAATGTATGTTACAGTAACTGAATTCATTTTTTTCTCTGGATAGGCAATAGTCAGTATATTTATCAGAAAATGGTAATACATAGTACTCTTTTGCTCAGATGTGTCACGTTGAATATTACATCCGATTAATAGCTACTAAGTTTACTCACAGCAACTACCAATATCTATCCCCTAAGGAAATACCGCTACAACTGCCCCTTAAAACATACCGACAAAAAAGGCAGCTATTTAAATCCCTTACGATAAAACACACTCCCTTTCATATACAACCGCGTTCTTTTATCAAGACATGAAAACTTCTTCTACGTCATTTATCATCAATGTTGTAGTGGTGATGGCATATGAAAAATTGCTGACAGGTTACTAGCCCACCAACCAATATATTCCATTTACCCCCCAATCCCTCAGTCAACTCCTACATGCCGGAAAGAACGGCAGCTAGTTAACATTCTTTTTACGTCCCACTCCCTTTCAGCATCTAAATAGCTAATGCCACTACAACGAGACAAGTAAGAGTCGGCCATTAACGCGAAAAACAAAAGAATGAGATACGTCACTAGGGCTACGAGTGGATTGCCTTTGTCATGTAAACGACGCCTCTTATACCATGCGGGGTGTGCAGATGTAAACGCTTTAAGCACTAGACAGGACGTAGCTTAGATGTTAATGGTAACTCGATGCTTTGTGTGATGCTTGTTGCAAAAAAAACACATTGAAATGCTTCGAATTATACGGTGAGGGAAAACATCGTGAGAAAACCTACCTGTTCGTCGAAAAGGTAATAGTTAGTGCTTGTTATTGGCGCCATGGCTTACCACTTTGAGTACTGACTATTAGGTTAACACGTGGATTCGAGGTGTCTATAGAATTACTACCTTCGCAATTGCGGAGATGGAAATTCGAATAGGTTGTGAATGCGTTTGTCTTTTTTGCGTTTGTCTTTATGCTTTTTGTTGGTGAGGTTTGATGTGACTAAGAACTATGTATAACGTTCGTAAATCTCTTTCGGGTGGACGAAGTGGTAGCACGATAAAACTTTTGACTTTTTAGAATGAATATTAGAGTTGTTATGTTTTATAGAACATTGGTGACAAGTTGCTAGCCCATTGCATAATATATTCCATTTACATCGAGTCCCATATTTTCATATAACATACCGGGAAGAACGGCAGCTAGTTAGCATTCCTTTTACGTCCTAACTAACTAAGGTACTTCCTTAGGAGGCAATAAAAATCTATGTGTAATAGTGTGAGGTTAGTGTGTGTATTTTTGCAACTGAAGAGTAAATATTAAGACCTTGTAAAAGAACACTGTTAATAAGATATTCAGTATTCAATAAAATATATGATTATGGCCTTTCTGTGACAATATTATTCCTAACTATGTAATTTTATATTGAAAAACGTGACATTAAAAATAAGTACATATAACCACCGAGTGTGTATAAATGTAAATAAAGTGAAAGTAGTTTGTCAGGATCGGCGCAGATGGGGATCGGTGATCTCTGCCTACCATTCTTCAGGGGAACGGGCGTGATATGTAATAATAATAATAAAGACATTATTACACCAATTGAACTAGCCCCTTGGTAAGTTCATTAAAGACTTGTGTTAAGGGTACTAATCAACATACATTTAAGAAATATATACATATTTTACATAGATAAATACATATATAATCAACGACCAGACTGGAAAGCAGTAGAAAAGCGTAGTTCTTAACTCTGCCTCCACCGGGAATCGAACCCGGGACCTCACGATAAGCGGATCGGCGGCTAACCGATGGCGCCACGGAGGTCGTCAGAATATGTATATTCCTCTCAAATATCCTAGCCATAACAACTCATAAGTACCCAGCACGTTTCATAACCAATACAAGGGTGCTGTTTACGAACAAACATTATTACTGGATGCCCGGAGGCTGTTGTTCGTTATTACCTCAACAACCTGCGAGGGAAAGTTTAAGTACAACTTCTTAGGGGTGTAATGTTTAGTGTTTTAATATGAGTTTGAAACGGGTGGTTGAAGAAACATGTAGGGTTATGGGTTCATATATTATGAAATGAAATATAAATACAAACCATATGAATTTATCGTATGAAGAAAATTTAAAAACAAACATGAAGATATAAAGTGTACTGTGAAAGCGCCTAATAATTTTGATACTTCGTTTTTGTTGCTTTCATTCTCACAAAACGCGTTCACGACCATTAACCCATGCAGGGTAGTTAGAGGTTGAGGTATCCATCTCCGCAATCGCGGAGGTAATAATTCTATGGCTACCTCGAACCCACATGTTAACCAGCCAGTTAGTACTCAATGTAACAGGTGGGTAAGCCATGTTGCCGTTTACAAGCACTAACTACGAACTGTTTTGAGAACAGGAACTACCTACAGTTATCACTCTTTAGGTCCTATATCTCGTCAGTGCGAGGCCGTAGCTGAAGAACGGGCTAAAATCCTTGGGAAACCGGGGTCGCTTCGGGAAGCCTGTGAAGACGTTAGGCGTCTTCTGCGCTTCTGGCGGGTGCTGGGCTGGCTGGAATAGTCAGCGACATCACGCAAAATTGTCCCAGTGGGGACTAATTGCGGAAACCATGGAGCCCAATAAACTAAACTAAAGTAAACTAACCTATATCTCGTCAAAACAAACAACCTATAGTAAGGTTACATAGTAAACAAATCACTGTAACATTAATTGTAACTGTACTGAACGAGGCATCTGCTTTGAGGCGCGCTGTTTGAAATTCAAATACTTGTTGTTTCGAGAACCGTGGCGCTTGTTAGAGGGTCTGTAATTTGGGGAATGATACATATCTTCAAACTGAGGTTCTGTAGAGCATATCTAGGTATGTAGAGCTATATAAATATAGTAATACGTACAGATGAATGAGTTATAAGGTAATTGGATCTTTTAAATGGTCGTCTATTTATGTATGTTTCATATGACATCAGAACCCCAATATATATGCTAAAAAGTAACTTAGGAGATTCTAAATCTCCGGGGTTCTGTCCACCCCGAAAGGGATTGAAGGATTAATATCTATCTATTTATTGCAGATCCCGCGCTAGACTGATGAATGCTAACTAGCTGCCGTTCTTCCCGGCATGTCGTAGTAGGCAACTAAGGGACTACGGATAAAAGTGTCGATTGGGTTAACAACCTGTCACTAATGTTCCATATGTCATCACAACCCTAACATTTATGCTAAAAAGCGACCTAGGATATATTAAATCTCCAAGGTACTGTCCACACCGAAAGGATTGAAGGACGTGAATGTATATGCTAGTTGTTCTGAAAACGGTAGCGCTTGTTAGACGGTACGTAATTTGGGAAATGATACATATCTTCAAACTGATGTTCTGCAGTGTAGGGTGAATATGAGTTTGTTCTTGTCTGTTAAGAGAATCTGTGAAACAAGGAGCATAAAATAGAGTTTAAATAATAATATTTAGGATACTAATACAGCAATTGAACTAGCCCCTCAGCAAATTTATTTAAGACTTTTATAGGGTACTAGCCAATTTGAATATGAATCGATCTGATATTTAAGCATCATATGATCATAGAGTGTAATGTCGAAATGTCATTATTATATGATAAATAATTAATAGTGACACTAATTTGCTCCAATTTTACTACATTTTTATTTTATGTACACGTCAGAACATCAATCTATCCCAAATACTATATTTTTATTTTTATTTATGTACCTACCCACGTGAGAACATCAATATAAAAATGGACATCGTTTACCATCCTCAATATGTTCTTTTAAAACATCCCCTTGACACAACAGTTCACCTAGGAAACCTTTTCATTCTGCCAAAATTTGTGTAGCGACTTTTAGTTTGCAGCTATGAAAAATAGATGCAGCACTCGCGGCTGCCTTGCGAGGGTTGGAGCCAGGAAATGAGCGATAAATCGCCTGTAAAAACTTGTACAAAATAATGGAAAT